>WOGN01000303.1:7331-27166 GCA_015342105.1 Leptinotarsa texana | reverse complement strand
AAAAAATCTCATTCTTTTTATAACTTGGGCAATGTGTTCATCCCATCTCAAATGTTGATCAATGACTACGCCGAGATATTTTATAGACTTTTTTTTTCTATTGTTGGGCAGTTGCATATTATATTCTTAGCGCAGGTAGGCTTGTGTATTCTGAGATTATTCATAAGCGGTTGGTCATCTGAGTTTAGAGAGAAGCACATGAATTTTGTTTTTTTTATATTCAAACTAAGCAGATTATTATCAAACCAGGCTTGCAATTTTTGTAGGTCTTCCTCAGCTTTCTTGAAAATATTATGGCAACTCTCATCTCTGAATATTGGAGCCGAGTAGACTTGCCACAAAGTTCTCTCTTTAAGCCTTCTACATTTTCTCTAGAAGTTCGTCCTTCAAGCTAGGCAAGGCAAGTTCAACTGACCTTACAGTTTTGGATACTTTTTTGTGAGGCACTTCAAAGAGAATCTATGGAGAGCAATAATATGACACAGTGGGTGAACTTAACGAAAATATCATCTCGCAATTCGAGTCTATCAGAAGAAGGGATATTGTTAGGGCTGTTTTTAATTTGAGACGACGAGCTCGCTTATGTATTCGAAAGGAAGGCCATCATTCCAAATACTTATTGTAATACTGTTTGAGCATTTTTAACAATCTCATGATTTCATTCTTGGTTTTTTAATGCACCCTACTCAGTCAAGTATTTGTCCAAAATTCCGAATAATGTTCTATCAGGCTGTTGTTTTTCGTACCATTCCTATCAAATTAATAAGAAAGTTCCAACATATCTCATTTTTCTTCATTTTAAAATTAAGAGATTTCGACTGAAATATTTGTGCAAACTTATGGTGTATGATGCGTTCTCACAACTAGTATGAGATCAAACATTTTTCTTAATAGAAAAACAACATGGCGCCCACAATAGAAAAAAAGAGCTGATAATGATTTCCAGACGACGAAATGTCGGGTAGCAAATCTGGAGATGAAAGCGTGTAGCTGAAAAAAGGTTTTAAGCTATGTTGTCAAATAACACTAGGAACGAAAGAAAAAGAAAATTCCGGTTTTCAGTTTTTTTCGGATATTTCCAGAAATACTAGGAATTTTCCAAGTTTCAAAATAGTATTTTTTCAAGCACCAAAAAAGCAACTTTGCCCCAATTTAAGTTTGGACGTATCTCCTTTAGTTCAGGAGATCCCAGTGGTGGGGGTTGAATTTAAATTACCCTCTATAATAAGTTCGACGTATCATCATCCACGAAAATCACAAATACTTATCGGAAACCTTCACCTTCCACTACAAAACCGCCGATATGAAAACAATGTAACATGAATTACAATCAATCACGTTGAAATAACGCGACATCACGGACCACATATCGTTCGACAGTGAATCATGTTGCCGGACAGGGCAGGTACAGTACATAAACGTTGATCTGTCATCCTGAAACAAGCAATTTGATGGAGAGACTCGTGTAATTACCTCCAAAGTGACATTAAGGATCCCGGACCGAACATTTACTAAATTGGATGTTGCATCAGAGTGAAATTAAACTGTTTCGCATGACTGGCCTGGAGTTATTTCCATATGCATTTTTCATATAAACTAATTGAAGCGATTGTTGAATTGAAACCGCTTTATCGGAGTACATCCATCCGAGATTGTAAATTCGAATTGGGATAGAGAGAATGGTTTTGTTGGTTGGTGGAACAATACACAAACAGTTTTCCAACGTTCAGCATATTCGGAATTTGTTTTGTTGCAACAGTGAATTTACTTGAAATGATGCAGAACGTTTAGTGGTACATGAACATTTGTGAAACTATTAATTTTATCTGAATCACCACATTCATTTGGAACAAAAGTTATCACAGACTGTTAGACAAAGACATTTTGAGCAATCGCAAATTTTGGTCAATTTCAAACTCAACATTCACTGATTGGCAAATAAAGTTTTCATCACAATCACTTAGGACAAAACAATTTCAGGTGGTGGTATATTCATAAAAAAAATGTAAATTTTCTCACAACTGTCACCTCTGTGTACCGAATTGTATTTTAATTTCAAAAGCAACGGAAAATTTCTCTTTTAACTAAAAATGATAAAAATCACCCAAAACGAAAGGAATAACAGAATGGAGCTCTTTTATTATTTACGAGCGGAAAAAGTAATAATCCGATCAATTAAACAAAATAGAAATATAGCGTGTCAACAAAAATAAACCTAAATCCACTAACAAAAAATTAATAAATTGATGGATGTAGCCGTACGTGGTAGGAGATCATGATGAAAAGAGAAATGAAAATTTCTAAGTTTTTTACCACTTTTATTTGTAACTAACGTTACTGCAGTTTCGTCCTATATGGACATTTTCAAACTTCAAACAATACAATGAAGTAAATTTCTTTTCAGTCATGAATTGTAATATTGGACACTACTCACGTCATGGCTTGATATATGGATTCTATTCCGTATCGCATAGCGAATTCGTCGACGATTTCTTCGGCGGCGTCGTGAAAATACACCTTCCAAGCGTCGTCACCCTTATTCTCTGGCAGAGTCACCACCCCATTATTTTGTTCGCATAAATAATGGAATAGGTTTTCGTGGAGACAGGTGTACTGGACGTGGTAGGGCGCCACCTTTTCCTCTCCCTTTATTTCTACCGATATGTGGAGACGGATGGCTCCAGATACCGCTGACTTATCTGTTCTTTTTTCCAAGTTGTACCAGACGTCCATTTCACCGGATAATGTGCGTACCTATAAGAGTAAGTAATAAGAGTAAATATATTTCAATTATCTCAATTTCTTATTTCAGATATAAAGTAAGCTGTAGCCAAAATCTATGAATTCAAGAGAGACAATTGTGAGCACGTTAGACTGAACATTTCAAAGAAGGGGAAAATAGCCAATTCTGGGCACCTCTCTACCACTATGACTATGACATCATTAGTAGCATTGTCCTTGACTGACGTCATACGACCTTGAGCTATTGCAAGATCATATGACCTCGAATACAGTGGATTGGGCTTGAGATTCGAGACTGTTCTAGATATGTGACCTTGAGTTTTGACTTTGAATGACTTCTGAGATTTGAACTTGAAGGAAGTCCTTCAGCTGTGTGCACGAAACATGACTTCGAACGTGGGATTCAACTTTCAACATGGAATTTGACCTTGAGATTAGGAGGTTAGATTGTATACACGGTGAAGTCGGGGTTCGACATTTTCCTCCGTGTGTACTATGTACAAAAATGTACCGAGTTAACGAACGTCTGTGTATCACAAAATATTACAGAAATAATTTTCTGAATGCTTTCGACATTGATAATTTACACATGTTAGGAAAGATATAAAACAAGTTCTTCATATTCGAGCTTGTATTTAGTGAAGGGAAATCATTTTTTTTTACTCAATGAAATTCTCTGACTTGTCTTTCTAAGAAACCATAAAACCTGTTGGCCAACGGAATAATTTTGTTCAAATGGGATACAAGGGTTAGCTTTCATTTAGTTCTAGAGGAATTCTTTGATGAAAAATATTGTGGAACTATCAGTGATTTTAAGATGAGGGTGGTTCTCAGAACATCGGTTGAAACCTTCTGTAATATATTTCTGCAATGGTGAAAAAATCATTGAATTGATAGACAATAAAATCCTCCAGATCGTTAGCATATAGTAATTTGGAAGACTTCATGAGCCGTTGAAGGTAATTAAAAAATAGCAGGCACAAAAGTGATAATGTCTACCACAGTAGTAGACGAAATGTCAAGCGTAAAAACTCACACACAGAAAACTCGGAAACGACCAGAAAACTCGGAAAATAGCTTTGACATAGGTTAGCATCATCAGGAGATAGTTAAGCCTACAACACTACTAGTTTTTATTATCTGTTGTTGGTCTAGTGGGAAAGAAGTGCTTTCAATAGATCACGTAAATCACAATTTCAGTTCTAGTAAAGAAGAAGTGCTTTCAATAGATCGCGTAAATCACAATTCTGTGGTGTCCACCATACTGGATTTGAAATGGCGACAGTCAGCCGATCGAGCATTGGGTGTACTTCAGCTTAGTGTATCGAGATTGATTCAAAACCAAATTTGGAGATTTGCCGTATACTAACCAACATATTAACAGATCAGGTTAGATATAAACTTCAACATCTAATTTTTGTCATTGTTTTCATATGTTGAGTATTTGTATGTTTTTCAATTCTTTTCTGTTCAAATACCTGATATGAACAGTTTTTTTCTTGAGATATATAAAAGAAGTAATATAATAGTGTCAAAATACATGTTGAAATACATAATTGAAATACAATCTGGTCAGTAACATTATATATTTTACCTCAATAATTGTTTGTCCCAAGAAATCATCCGACTCTCTTGTTAGTTTCTGCCGTAGTTTACTTTTCAAATCATTGTCTTCATCCCACACTCGTACCTTGATTCTATCTGATGAATTATGGCATTCACTGCAACGATTGAAATTATCAAAGAGACGGGTAGTTCTCAGTAGTCTTGTATCAAATGTATTACACTAATTTGGGTCCATACATTTTCTCAATATTTGTAAATTTTTATTACTTTTTTACATTCATGAACTATTCATTAATAAATTCCTTATAAAATTACAGTGATGTATCACACTTTGTACTTCCCCTATTATTGAAGGGAAAAATCAAGTGCTACCCAATCAATTTCATTTCACAAAATCTATACTTGTATACTAAAATGCCTACTATTTGTCAAAAATTATCCAGAGAAGTTCAGAGGAACATGCTATAAATCATAGTAACTTGACGAGGAGAAAAATTCATTCTTATTTCACCATACACATTCTGAACTCCACTGAAAAGAGCTGTCATTACTCAGCCAATAAATTTCATAATGAATTACCATTGAAAATGTACTACTATTTAAAATACAGCTTTTGATTTTAATCGTGAAATTGAACCTTATGCTTAATAAAATATCTCTATACATTCAATCCTGGTGTTTCTCTACTATTTTATGTGATAACAACTAGGGACTATTTATATCTTGTATGTAGTCACTTGTAATATGTTTCTCGTTGAATAAATTATTTTATTATGATGCGAATTCTAGAGGTGTAGGAACGGGGAAGGAAGTATGACTGTTGAGATGTATTCCATGAATTGGAAATACACCTGTTATTGCATTTTTTGCTTAATAAATGTATTTAGAAGATATTCAATCTGTTCCATGTTCGGTGACACACACTGCCTAATAATAATGACCAAGGAAATAATGGACATCTTGGTAGAGATACCTATTATATACTTACAAATAAAATTTTTCATCCCACACAGGATTCAACTCCTGAGGCATTGTTCTTGTGCGTTTCTTAACTTTCCCGACCTGCACAGTTACATACGGATCCGAAGTTCCACTTTTATCCTTGGCAATCAAACCTTGTGCGGATTTCACTAAAGGAAAAATGGAAATCAGTCTCAGACACTATACTGAAGATACTTTTTGAATCAAATCAATTATTTCGATGTCATGATGGAAATAATTGATTTCGATTCTATATTGGCGAATGCTTCATTGAATATTTTCATCACAACTCAATTTTGTATATCTCAGTGAAACTCAATGAAACAATCGATGAGTATTCCTCATTTATCATATGCTTATTGCCCAAGAAGTACTACCTTATATAACTTATTTACATAATGCAACACATCCAACACATTCAAGTCCTGAACATCACGATACTTTCCGAAGACACGAATAAGACATGCATGCTTAGAGCAGGCGAAGAAAAGAAAATAGAATCACAAGTAAGCTATTGAATTTTATTCCAACAGGGTGATTCAGAGTAACGGGGACAATTACAATGTAATTTATATTTTTTCAACTGTCCCCCGATCACAAAACGGCATGAAGCAGGCTGTGACATCATAAATAATATTTACGAAGTAATTATTCAACCATATATCTATAACGTTAAAAAAACATCATAAATCAATTTTGCAAAACGGTAGGGCCTAGTTGTACAATCAGGCTAACGTTCTATCAAATATTTTTTGCCTGAATCTGACGAAATATAATCTTTTTCTTATACCATTTGCAGTGTCATATAATTTCACTTTAGTATGAATCAATTTTCGTATTATATTATTTTAGAATGACTAGTTGCTGATAACATTAGGACGTGAGAACAGAATGACACAAAAACTATTTTTATGTGTCTCTTGAATCTGAGTAATTTTACATACGTGTTACAGAGTTTTGGTAAGTCATACAACAAAAAACTTAACAAGAGGCACTTTTTCACATATGAGATTTTTCACAATGTCCTAAAGCTAATCTCTCATGTTTTGGAAAGTATTTGCAGTTTTCAAACTCTATTTGTATTTCCACTCTACAGAGTGGGCCAAATTAGACACTTTCAAAGGGAAACTCCTGTTATCAAATTAGATATATGAAAACTGATTGCTGTGCGGGTCAAATTTAATATTAATATCTATCTCATTTGAAAAAGTAAATTTTTCACACCAATAAGTTCTACGTAAAAAGTGCTTCGGAAATGTTTTTATAGAAGCAAGAAATGTTTGACACGGAAAAAGTTACAGCAACTTTTCAAAAATGCGCATTTTCGAAAAACATGCTATAACTCAGAAACGATGATAGATATCGATATGCGGTTTTCACCACTGAGTTTGGTAAAAAATTCAACCCTCAGATATAGCCATCAGTTTTCATCTATCCAGTTTGAAAACAGGAGTTTTCCTTTGAAAGTGTCCAATTTGGCCCACTCTGCACTCCTCTTCCTGGTACTTTGAAGTTAGTGTGAAATTATTTGAATTTATCAAAGTGAAAGAAGGAATAATCAGTCAATTCAGGACTGAAGACACCAAATGGTTTTGTGGTATCCATTCCAAAACTTTTTACTAGTTAGTTAAACATTCTAGGAAGCTTTTGGTATGTTCTACATATGAATTCAAATGAATGACAGATCACAATAAAAAGCATTGTTCGAGAGAAAGCCAAAATATTCTTGACCCTGCTTCAAAACACATTTGTGTAATAACATGACTAAATAGACCAAACAAACGAAATTGTTGCCTATAATCAATAGAACTTATCAAGGTATGCAACCTCCTGCTGCCGGTGAAGATGTTCTTTGTTTTTTCTAATAAGTCGTTGATATACAATAAAAAGAGGGTGTGAGACAATACGGATCCCAGCGAAGATGGTAAAAGTATTTGAGAAATACTAATCGACGGCCACTTGCAGGGAACATTCTTTCAGGAAGCTAGGGAGCGCAACAACTCTTCACTTTTCATGTTTCCCGATTGCGTTATTCCAAATATGGGTGACATACGAAGGTCGCCTGTTGATCTTTGTTTCCGAAAGCCATATTGATGACGCACAAGATGTTGAAGCCTTCCAAATATTCGAGGATATGCTAGTTCACGACTATCTCCATGTTTTTTGATATCACTGATACCAAAGCGATTGGTCTAGATCCAAAATTGAAAACTTCTTACAAGACACTGTCATCCGAGTTACCACCAAGAATAATGCGTTGAATTGTGACCACGAGTATATTGCATTGTTTATGCTGAATACTATAAAAATTGCAGAAGGTAATCTGCTGGTAAAGACTATAACATCGCCCCCTACGAAGACATCATCTATTGGATCTATAGAAGACGTGATAACCCCAACTTTCATGATTGTTTATTTCAGGGCGTTCAGAGGTTCAGCCTAGTACCACTGATGAGACCTGGGTAGGTTGAAACAGCGCTGTCTGGTGTTGAAGTTGATATAGTATTTGTCGATTATGATGGAAATTTTTTAAGACATATCATTCGAGATAAAATATTGATAAAATCTTTGATTATGTTGAAAAGTGCTTCCGCAAAGTTATTCAATGGTTTAGAAATGTAAATTCAAAAAATAAAGGAGACAGAAAGGGTGTACTTAAAACCTGTAATACACGTTATATGTAATGATACTCAGAAAAAAGGACGTATAAATAGATTTTTTCTGTTTCAAATTTTATTATGCCGTTTGTATGCATCTGAATAACCTTGTTTTTGTATAGCCGACAGTATTTAGAGCACTGTGTTTCGGAGAATCTGTATATGTTTGTTTACCTGTATTTTTTCCATGTACTTGGAACTCAGATGTTAATGAGGGGCACTGATTTCAATGATATTATTGAAAAAATTCGTTTGATAAGAAATATTCTAACACATAGTTTAAGGTTTCAGTCAACCGAAGACTACGAATTCGTAGTAATCAATGAGGCGTAACTATAATCTCATTTGAATTGAAGGGGTTATATATATTTTTTTTTTCTTGCTCATCTTTTGGAATTGGAAGACAAGGCGACATTGTGGGTTTGTGGTCGACGGAAGAAGCATTCTGTCTATTATTTTGAAACAAAGGTTTTCGTTGTCAGGTCCACAGGCTTGGAAGTTCAATATACGTGTCTTGATTATATTTGTTCAATGAAATGTGCGAACAGAAAAAGACGTGAGCTTGAACAGGGTGTTCCAACCGAAAATGATTAGGAAAATGTCGATTTGAAAAAATACTTGAAATGTCAAGTGGAATGTTTTCATTGTATCAGCTGAATACGTGTCTGCAACCACTAGGTACATCTTCAAATGTATTATTGAAACGGATATAATCTACTTTAATTCAATCTTTTTTTGGTGTCAACACTGTGGTCATTAACCACGTGTTCTGAGCTATGTTAATAACTACCTATGTTACCGAAAAAAGTATATTTGCAGTTCGTTCAGCCATATAGTTATTCCAACCCATCAAACATTGATATCATCAATAAAAAAATCGGCTCTTGGTGGATGGTACAATAAATAATAATTAAATGGTGAAAAAAATATTATTGAAATGTTTCTTTTTACTGTGTTTTTTTGTTAATCTTCTGCAAGTTGAAGGTTATGAAAACCTTGATAATTTATCGAAATTAGCCAAACGTAACCTAATTTAACCTCAATTTTACACTCTTTGAGGCCATCTTTGAATCCTATGAAAACCATTTTTACTACTTTTTTGTTTTTTGAGTATTTTGTGAGCGCATTCATTGAAATATTTATTGCAAACAAATAAATTTCCATACTCAGTTCATCCCTTTCAGTGAAAAATTGAATAAGAATAATTTTATTTCCTCACAACATGATACATGGTTATTTTTATTATATTTTTTTTACTCTAATTGAAAGAATCAAGTTTTGAAAATTTGTTTTTCATAGCAAATTGTTTACTGAAAAGGGAATGTTCAATGGTCATTCACGTATGTTTTCTAAAGCTACCAAAGATTACCTTCGATGAAGCAAAAAATCTAGGTTTCAGATTCCAAAATCATTAAGGTATATGTATAACGCTTGAATTTAGAAAACAAAAGTTGATATACAAAAACATAATTAGGAGAAAAATTGCCATAAAATTTCTTGTATTCATTAATCCATCAAATACCTAACCAATTTTTAATTCTTCAACATGCATATTGAATCAGTTAAAATAGTTTTCTTAAAACGCCCGAACCGGGCTCAAGTTGAATCACTCGTTTTCAACAGTAATTTCACCGCTGAATTGACACCACAGTCATCATCCTCTGTGAATGAGTTGTAAAATGATGCGATATGTCACATGACAACATTCTTCAATATTCCTTCACCGTAAATTTTCTAATTTATTCGTATCCACGCAATAAAATCCATATTGGTGAGATCTGGTGGTTACTGTAAATGGTCACTACATATCTATTTCGTCAATAAAATTGAAAAAAATGACAAGAAAGTGCAACCGTTCATCATTCTGCTTGGTTTTTCATATAGTATTTATGGATAGCCATGTCGATAGCCAGGCGGTTCGACGTGGGTGCTTTGTTCACTTACTACCGTTTTAATCGGTGGTTCAAGCCCTAGTCTGAACGATCGATTCTCACTTGCTATCGTCCAACACGTGTTAGGAATTACACGTTAAAACGTAAGACCTCGTTAGTCCTTAGCTCGCACAAGTTTCGACTTCTGAGGGTTGTCGTTCGTAGGGATGCGACAGCTGGTTACCGGAAAAACAGATTTCAGACAGATATCGAAAAATTTTTGAAAACTGACTGGTAGTATACTAGAGATCCGAACGAGTTTATTAGTTGACATCGATCCAAGTGATTCTAACACACTGACCTAACTGCATCATACTGATGAGGTTCAACTAACTCGAAATACGCGTTCATGGTTTAACTTCTTTCTGATCGGCGAAGACCGATAAAATCAGCTTGGAAAACATATAAAGATAATCAACTGAAAGGTCTTCAAGAAACTCACAAAAATTGCCTTTTCTAAAAATATTAAATGTGATAAGTTTTGTTGGAACACCCTAAAAACATTGATAGTAATTGGTTTGAACTGAAATTCAGTAGAATTCGAGAGAAGTAATTTGAACTTTCAGTTTGGTTACAATTTTGGAAACTATTAGATTAACTTTTCGAGTTGAGAATTATATTCAACAAATAAATTCGCCTGGGGCTTGGAAATATATTTTGGTGGTTTTGTTATGTATTATCCACGAAGACGTTTACTTCCAAACCAATCCAGAAAAATTATTATGTTTTTAATTTTGATATTTAGGATATTGGCTTTGGAATGATACTGATTTGAAAAAGTATTATGGGTGTTTATTTGGGTACGAGTAAATTTGTGGTGTAACTGAAAAAATCTTGAGCAAAAGGATCATAATAAAACCCCTTGCCATAATTGAAAGCTTTTTCCGAAAATGGAAATCAGGAATGTGCTTCTTGATGTCGATTTTTTTCCAAAGATTACATTCACCTGTTATTGTACCTACACGTCAACTAACTAATGTGCTTGTTTTTCTTAAACTTGGTATCTTCTGTTGGAATTGATTCTTACCACAAAACCACACAAATTTACAACTTCTGTATCTGATGAAAGCCTAAAATGAAAATTCTTTACCTGAACTAACAAATGTATCCTTTTGCTCAGTTTTGAGTATTCTCGAATGTCAAGAAGTGTTGCATTGTGAAATGTGATTGTTTAATTCGACGTCAACAAAGTAAGCGGCATAAATGATGCAAATTTATTAATCTTCTACCTAAACAGGCCTGTAGCTACATTTTACGGGCAAGCAAAATGAAGAATTTCAGAAATGAAGAAGTCATTCTTAGTAAACTTGTCAATTTTGCAAGAAGTTGATTAGCGACTGAAAAAACTGATTCGTTCAGTTTTCCAAAACATGCTCTTTGTTGTAGACACAATTGTTGTGCAAATATATTGTTTGAAGCTCAGCACTTTGCAAACATTAGTGTAAATTTTTGTTTGTGTGAAAGTGCGTTAAGCAAAATTGAAAGTTGAAAGGTTAGAGAGATAGATTAAGAGTGAAGTCATATGGTTGTTAGTCAGAATAGATTGAGGAGTATCACAAGGATTCGCTATTTTGCTCAGTGATTTTAGTCCCCCAAAATAACAGATTCATTGGAGATAACGTAAGAGTAGGATGAGTAAAACCATTGTAGTACTCCTCTGAAATCAATCTAACTACTCTGAAGAATAATTCTTGTTATGTTAAGAAAGTTGAAACATTTCGAATTGGAAATTTACCTTCATAAACGGGTTAACTTTCGCTGTGTGGAGGTAGTCACTGTTTTATTTAAATCAATTCGTATGGAACTGGCGAAAAAAGGGGTACCTTCTGCCCTTAAATCTTCATAATATTTTTAAGTTTGTTTTCCGAAGAAAGGAAGATATCCTAATGAATATTTGAATTCCAATTAGCATTACATGAACTGAGGAAGATCTAAATCTGAAGAACTGTAGGGGTTCAGACGAGTGAGAAAATCCCCAGTAGCTTGGAATACACAGCCAACGAAATAATCATCACACATCGACTGTTCAAAGGCTTTGAAGAGAACTTCAACCGGGCAACAATATCATCTACATAGTTGAACGCGCTGGGTAGGTATGTAGATCCACAGACAGTGGGTCTACGTGACCCTTCTAAAAAAGCTACTGTTTTTTCAGACAAGCTGTATTTTGACAGTCCAAGGATTATCCAAGGACTTCCTTGGTAACTCAGAAGAATGTATGAATGCTTGGGAATGGACTAATTCTGGTAGAGTCATGTGTGGAAGACGGGTTTCCCAAATCCAGTGTTTCCATTACGGGTCCTTGAGGTATACTACTGGAAACCTTTTAGATTCCCACAATATAGGAGTAACATTCCCTACCTCTTTTGAGAACTCCCATCGCATCGAATTTGTAAAAGAAATCTGCCTTGAGGTCTAATATGTAAAATTTATGATCAGAAATATACAATTCGCAGTGTTGGAAGCTGGTTCAAGCCCCAGGCTGAAGGATCGATTTTCACTTGCTATCGTCCAACCCGAATTAGGAATCTCACGTTAGAAGGTGAGTCCTCGTTAGTCCTCAACTCGTCAAGTTTCGACTGTTGACAGTTGTCGTTCGTTGGGATGCGACAGCTGGTTAACGGAAAAACAGATCTCAAACAGATTTATTGATGGACCAACTGCTAAACTCCTTTATTTGGTGGTGACTAAAGTCACATATGGCGAATAATTTCATGTTCCATCGCTCATAACTAGAAGTACCACTCACCAAAATTTGCTAGGAGTTTTTTAAGTTCATGTTGAAATGATTATTTGAAACACATCATTATTTTCGGAGTTCAGTAACAGTTTCTTTTCAAAGCAACATAATTTTTTATAGGCTGTTACAATTTGTTGCTTCATCAGTTCCACCTTATTACCGATATAGGAGTTCATTACATTCTCATAAAATTTAATCTCCTCGGACAAGATTGTTGATGATGTGGGCTGTGTATCCAGGTTTGATTCTATTCATGTGGTAGTAACCTTCTATTTATCTGAATTAATGCTCTTTTCATATCATATACTTTGACTGAAAGCACTATATAATTGATAATGAAAAATTGATATAGAAATTTGATTTCAAATCCGAAGTTTGCTTGGAGTAGTTGCTTAACTTTCAGTTTTATACACTAGTATACCAAAGGAAAATGTACAATCTTATTTCCTTATTTAAAAGTATGTTTTGCTTCTTTAAATCATTTGAATAACTTTTTTTCAGAGATAACACCGAATAGTTTCATTTTGTTCAGAAATTAATTTGATTTTCCCATAGTATTTACAAAAGGTTTCAGTATTGATATATGTTCTTTAATCACTGCAAAATATTTCATATAATAAGTGAATTACTTTCGTTCCACTATATATACTGACTTCAGTTAAGTAAATCACACGTTCAATTGTTGGGAAATATTTCTGTTTATATTCGAAGGAAAAGTTGAACTGAAAAGCAAAACTGAAAATTAGGCAATTTGATGTATCCAAGAAAAAATTTCTCAGGTAAAACAGGTATACAGCCACTGTTTGGTAATAGTCGTTTCTAATATATAGTCCTCCATTTATATGACGATGTGAAACAAACAACTTGTTGATTTCATTGACGATGCACCAAGGGGAGCGAAAAAATTACGTTCAACGTCACAAATAAAATGAACAAAAGTACCAACGAGGGTTCTATCGAGTCATTATCATTTTTTCTGCGTTTCGTATCAGTAATACTTATTTTAGACCATCACCCTTTGAAAAGTTCACAAGTTGAAAAAAATTGTTAATTATCGCTACTCAAAATTAAAATGCGAGGAAGTACTCTAGAAAAATGGGTGAAATTCACAAACCCTGACAATAGACAAAGTCCTCCGATGTTTCAGACTAGCAAGGTTGCTAGTGGTGTTAGGGGAATATGGGCTAGATACGAATTCCGCTACTTTTGCCCAAGTACCCATAAAACCTTTCTATTTGACATTATAGAGGTACCTGTTCACTTGTTTTTTCAAAGAGAAGGTTATACACTGAGCAATTGTGGCAGAGTCCAACAGATTCAAAGTCACATCGAAACGATTTTGCAGAGGTTATTAACGACATAAGTAGACTGCATCATTATCTGCCATAACTAGTCGTCATTGGTAATGACCAATTTCATATAATCATGTCAAATCTGACGTGTTTCGATCAAGGGTACAACAAATTTGGCAAAATATTGTATATAAAGAATATTTGATGTGACAGATAACTTATCTGTTTTTATTTCCTCAGGAATGAATCTTGAAATATAATCAATGAATATTCAATAAAAATATTGTGGAATTGAGAAATGAAAAGTCTACTGAAAACAACAAAAAACCGTAAAGATTCGACCCAGACGGTGAGATAGGAATCCGTTCTTTGGGTCAGATCATATCGCTGTCCCAGGGGAACAACAAATGAGGAATTCGCGTTCTCTGGGGCTTCAGCACGTATTCTTTCTGCAATGTATCGACTAAGGAATCATCATATCTCAAACAAAAGTTGTAGCCGACGCGACGTGAAAGACATCTGTTACGTGGTGTCCCATGTTGGCCTCTTTGCGTCGTGGTACACGATATCGAATAGCTGGTACTGCTTTTCGTCTGGCGACTGTGTTTTCGATGAAACCAGTATCGAATAAATTTTCAGGTCGAAATTCAAATTCCAGAGCCTTGATGATCTTTTTGCATCCATCGCGGCTGTAGTCGAAAAACTTCAAATGCAATATGAGATTAACGGGAGGTTCGCAGAGTATTACTTACTTCCACGTTTCGACCTGGCCATTATTTTCCTACGAAATCATTTTGTCTAATCTGTTTTTGGAGACGAATACTTCAAGCGGTTCCCTGGCGGTCTAAACTTCCTCATCGTTGAGAGGCAGCGTGAGGAAAGGCTGGATATTCTCAGTAATGTGATATCCAGCACGATGTATGCTCAACTTCACTTGCCCCCCCCAAAGATGTCACTAGTTGTTATACTGGTGAAGTTGATCCTTCTGTTTACATATCCATTCTGTTATCCCATAACCTCCTAATTATCATTTGAATCACTGCCCGTAGCAGAATCAAAATGAGGTTTTCTCTCTTCACTGTAACATTTGAACAAATGCATTGAATTCAACGTTTCATCATTCAGACCGTTTAAAAGAAAACCCAGAAACTCTTTCGCACCTTTCTGTCTACGCTGGATCCAGTCTGTCCATATGCTATGTCACATTTCATAAATCCACATCAGACCGAATAGGGTCGGTTCCCGTGTTGATGATAACTGCTTGGTCATTCTTGGAATGTTTACCCACTCTCATGTCTCTCATGCTAATGTTGTGAGTTCAGTGGTCAAACTGCCTCACAAATCGACACATTCCAACTACAACCAGGGTGGACTTTTTCTCGCGTTCGAAGAGATGTTTTTGCTCAGGCTGTTCAGCAAGTTCTAAAGTGGTGAACATGCGATAAGGTCTTGCAAAATTGGCTGCAAACTTACTCCCTACAATCGATCGTGTATGTAGATAGAAACTCGCACGTTCGAAAACAGTCTGGATCCACAAACTGGTGAAACCTTCTGGCGTATTTTAAAGGACACATGGGTAAATTGTTGTACGGCGGCCTAGTCAGAAGCGACTTTGTCGAATCTGCAGATGGATTCGGACGAAACATCGACTTTATCGGATTTGTACAGACTTGTCTTCGATTTTACGACAGGGGTAGGGTTCGCTACTCCAACTGTGTTGAAAACTAGTTCTTTTGGGTACTGTGCGGGCCGAAAGGCCGAACTTGCAAAGAAACGACTTCATATTGCAAAGAAAAATATTTTGTTCTATCAAGACAACGCACTGTGTCAGAATTCAATCAAAACAATGGCAAAACTACATGAATTAAATTTCGAATTGCTCGAACATTCACCGTATTCGCCATATTTCGCTCCCAGCGACTAGTGGCTGTTCACAGACCTCAAAAAATGCTTATCGGCAAGACATTTCGCTCAAATGAAGATAATATTGCTGAAATTTAGGCGTATTTTGAGGCAAAATACGTCAGAGCGGCGCTGGAATGATTGTGTGGTTTTTGATGGGGACTACGTAAATTAATAGTAAATATTGAACAAAAACAAGCTTTTTTTTCTAGGTTTGGGAATTTTCAGCCTATGTGTTACAACCCACAGACTGTCGCGCCATGTGGTTACTTTGATTTTGAAGACATACCAAGTTTGAATGTATTAACACTTGGCAACACGCCAACGACCCCGATACATACATTCATACTGACGTCACAATGTTATTTTGTCGCGTTTTATGTTATTTCAGTAGTTTCTATCACCTTTGATATTTGTAGAATTTGAAAAATATTTTACATACGCGGAATATGTATGTAAGTGTCTCGTTGTGAGTTCTGACATTACTAGGTAAATCCCTTGTGAAAACTATATTGATGATCGCTTAAAATGCTAAAACGTTTCAAATATCTGAGAAAGTGTTAATCAACAGTTTCCGCTTTGATTTTTGAAATCATGGGTATTGAACAACTGGCATATAGTTACTTGTATTGAAGTTGTTTCGTCGAGAGACAGCTTTAGACACTGAACACAAAAAGTCTAGAATCGTTGGAACTGTCGAGAAGATTATTTTCTTATTCCCTTATTCTTTGTTTCTGTTTATAAACATTGTATGTTTCTTGGGAAAAAATAAATTGTTGACCATGAGTATGTTGAAATTGTAATGTATGATATGTTAAAAATGAGGTCATGCTTTGCCGTCACGTGTTCCCAAGCACTGGTAAACTGAGGTTTTTCGTAATTGTGTCTTGTGCGATGCTTCAGTGTTCAAGCACTGTAGTTAGAACACCTCTTGTGTGTACACAATCCGAAATTTATTGTGAAGATTACTTAGATTTGAATGTTAATTATATTCGAATATATTCATATACCAAAAGTCATTATTCAACAAATTTTTGAATTTTAAAAATGGAAGTTTCGATAATTGAGTTCAGAAAATGTCTCTTCTTGAAAAGAAGTTTTTTGTCAAAAATATCTCCTCAACGGTTTTTTTTATATAATTTGGTTTTTACATGTACAAGGTATTCACTTGCAGTTGGACATCAAACACATATTCATTTCGATACAGTTTGATTACTCACGTTTCAGCGACATTTGTTGCCATTTTCAGCGCTACGAGCTGGTTGACATTGCTGCTCTTTGGTGCTACTCACCCAAACTGTATATGTTTATTATACATGCACGAAATAATCATTCACTACTATGAAAATAGATCGACTGTCTTGAATTACAATTGTTTAATAGAAATAGATTAGAAAATATAGTACAAACTTCTTTGCGTAATAAATCAATTCAACAAAAATGTTTTTATATTTGTGGTACAAAATCTTCAAAAGTCTACAATACAAAAAATATCGCATTACAAACAACTCCATTCATTTATCAAAAAAAAAATTATAAATGTCATCCTTGCTTTCTTAATAAAAAATGTGTATTTCCTCATGGAAAAACAGTTTTAAAAATACTCGATATTATATTATAAAACTGAGTATTATTTTATGCAGTTTTACGTTGATATCAAGTAATATAAATATTTGTTGTCAGGTTGGATAAGTATGTGAATGGGTTAGAATGTTAAAGTAAAATCATGTTTTGGCACACCACGTGAATAGTGAATAGTGAAAAAAATTGGACCGTCCATGATCCCCTCGTGGTTTTTATCCACTAGGCATGTTTGTAATGTTTACCATAACACTGAAAATGGCAACAAACGTTGGTAATTGTTGATAAATGTGTGTGTGTGGTGTCCAATTGTCAGAGCACTTTTTGATCGTTGAAAAAAATGTTGATTTTTTGCAGAAATTTCCAATTGTTCACGTTATTCGTTGATTAACAACAGCTAAATGACTAATTATCGGTGCAGTGCAGTTTTTGAATAATAAAACGAAATTAGTTTTATGCAGGAATTTTCAGTTGTTCATAACTTTTGCAACCGTTTACGTGTAGATTTTCAGGTGCCATCATAAATCCAATGAGTCCTGGGTTGTATTTTGATTAACAATAGCAAAACGGCCAATTGACAATGCAGTTTTTGAATAATTAAAACAATGTAGTTTTCTGCAGAAATTTTCATTTGTTCATAACTTTTGCAACCATTCACGAGTAGATTAGAAACTTCTATACATATTTTTAGGTGCCATCATAAAATCAATGAGCCCTTGGTCGCATTTTGATTTACAATAGCAAAATATCCAATTGTCAATGTATTTTTTGAATAATCAAATAAATGTAGTTTTCTGCAGGAATTTTCATTTGTTAATAACTTTTGCAAATGTTAACGTGTAGATTTGAAAGTTTCACACATTTTTTAGGTGCCATCATAAGTTCAATGAGCCCTTGGTCGCATTTTGATTTACAATAGCAAAATATCCAAATTGTCAGTGCAGTTTTTGAATAATCAAATGAATGTAGTTTGCCACGATTTTCAACTTGTGAACTAGTCTACCCCAGTGAACTACTCTCCACACGGCCAAATTCGAAACGTTAATGAAGAGCATTCGGAAATAACCAGCAGGTGAACGGAAAGAGTAGAATATTCTCATTTCAAAGTGCGTCCCGATAGAATGCAGCTGCCAATACCTGTGATTGCTATCTTGCACGACCACTTCGAAGTGCCTTCGATTGTCATTTGTTCCGCTTGCTCAATTGAATCAATGTGTGTGTCTGGGTCCACTGAAAATGTTGTTCTGCGCAACGCCACCGGAAACAAAACATTATTATTATTACGTTAACGTCGGGATTGTTTCGGGAAATTTCCTTCAGTTGGCACCACCTAGAATGTTGCTGTGTAGGAGGACGGCTACTCTTGATTTTGTCGATCAACTCGATATATGTTCTTCTGTTTTATTCAGTCGAAAAGCTGCTAGTAGTACCTAATCGAACCGACTGAAGCACAGTCATGCAATTCGAAATTTTGATAAATCTGTCGTTCTCTATATGGTATCATGGAAATTTCAAAATAGATAATTTATAATATACCATATTTCAAAAGTCACCACAACTGTTACGTTGTTTGGGGTCGTATGAAAACATTGATTAACTTGAAAAAGTAAAAATTATCTATATTTATTCAAATAGATGTGGAAAAACCGTGTAAAGGAACCTGGTAGAAATTATCCAAATTCTCGTAGGTTACAATTATGAGAAAGTACAAAAAAATCAATGGATGATGTGTTTGAAGATCGTAATTTACATTTCTGGGTTTTGGTAGCTTTCGAAGCAGAGGTAAGAATAGGTTTTTTTTGTATTGGGAGCTGTCTGACTTGTCCATTAAGTCCAAGTCTCCAGAAAACACTGCAGCCTCTTGGGCTTTTGCGTTTATCCTCCCATCTTCTCATGACACCCATTCCATCAGTCTCGTTCCCTTTACTAGGTTCTACAGGTTCCGTGTTGGATGTTTGTCATATTCTTCTGGGCGTAATTTTGTACGTCCATATATTTCTTGCCTCCTGTGATTCAGTGCCTCACAGTGCAGCTGCAGTGCCTGCAGCTGAGGTCTCCGTTGTACAGCCCCATTTTATTCAGGTGTCCTCTAATTCAGGTTTCGAAGGTTGGGCTGGGTCAATCCTGAAAGATTCTGCCAGAAGTCCATAAATCTTGTTGCCATCCAGGTGTTCAATGTTTGTTTGGCAAATCCTAAAGCGATGCAAATGACAGGTTCTGGTCCGATGAAGCTGCTTGCTGCATCCTCCTTCGCAAAGGAGTCAGCAGTCTCATTGCCTTCCAGGCTAGTATGGCCAGGAATCCATACCAGAGACAATCTGTTGAGTCTTCCTATCGAGAAGAGTCGTTTTTAGCAATTTGCTACCAATTTAGACGTTCTCCAACGCCGCTTGATTGTTCGAGAAAATTTTTATTGACTTGTGTATGAGGTGTATTCTTTTAA
>WOGN01000302.1:0-36986 GCA_015342105.1 Leptinotarsa texana | reverse complement strand
TTAATAATGTATAGGTATTGAATATGGTATCTCTGTTCAGTTTTTCAAAATCAACTTTTATGTAATGACAATGCAAGATATACTACCGCCAAGAGCGCCATCTGCTAACAATCCAAGGAACTTAATTAAATTCAACTGAAGCAGTCACCTACATATTTATGGATTATAGGGATGTTGATCATTTTTGAAAAAGGGTTTCAAAATCATGCATACTAAGGGTATACACTATGGAATCAGGATGGGCGCATACCGGTATACAAATTTATATTTTCACATACTGTATTAGCTCTTGGCCGGAATGGAGGGCATATGTTGGTTGCTATAAGCTTAGTTTCTTGTTGTCAGCCATAACTGAAGGACTTGAAGCAGTGTTAGTTGATGATGCAGCTAGAAAGTGGTTTTCGTTATGTTGATAAGTGTTTTTACATCCAAAGATTCTGTTTTGACGAAAATTAATAACTTGAATAGTAAAACACAATTCGTGTAGCACAAATATTGTAGATACTACTATATCAGAAGAAGAACATAAACACAAACTATAGTCAATGTGTACAAAGCTTGCCTTGGGGTATGTTGGTGGTAGACAGTGTCACAAGTAGAGTTGAGTGCAATCTGCGCATTTGCTAGGCATTCCACGTAGCTTGAAGCTTAATAAAGAATCGAAGTAACAATTGTTTTAGCTCCTCTCCAAGTTCTCAGCGCTCATCTTAGTAATCTTCTCGGCATTTTTGTGCACTAGTACATAACCTTACTGTGGCAGGATTGTTATGTGGTGACAAGTGAGTAAGCAACCATTCAGGCCACAGCTCATCCTGACTCCCCTGTGAATGTGCCCTAACATGATATTGGTGTTTGAACTATCTCAGTTTCATTTCAGAAAATGTTGTAGACCAGAAGTAGTTGTTCAGAAGTTGCTGGAAGATGGTGTCATTGGTCAATATTTCTATTTATTTTAATCATGAACTGATCGGTGTTGTGATATACTGATAGTTTTTTATAAATGAGTGGGGTTATTGTAAAATACCGTGAAAATTGAGTCTTCACGTTAAATGTTAAGAGGCTCGTTACAAGCTTGAAATTTGGTTACTATATTGTTGTGTTTGTTATAATTTAAGCCATTCGAAGTATTGACAATTATTCTATGAATCACAATTCACGTCATCATATTGATGAATTAGGAACACTATATTTTAAAAAAGCCTCAAGTTTAAATGAAATCGAGTAGATAATATTGGTGATTTGCATGAAAATTCTACATATATGAGTTACTACAACAGTATAGAGGCATTTTAATGCATACATAGGTACGTAGCATAATCCAAAATATATAAAACTATTTTCTCAAAGCAACTATGTTACTATCTTATTTTATTTTCTAATTTATATGTTTATTCATCAATGGGTAAGCCATTAATGCAAGTTAGCATATGCTGAATGAGAAAATTCAACCAACTTACATCTACTGATAGAAATATAAAATAATAATTGAATTAAATTAGTTGAGTTCATGTGAAAATGATGGACATGTCAAAATTATTATAAAATATTGAACATGAAGTCCTATCAAAATAACTTCACTTAGGAAATATTTCAATGTTTGCTTTATAGAAGCATAAACTTAACACTCATGTGTCAAGTATACCAAGAACTGCATGGTAAACTGATAAGTGACGGAAAATTTCGTTATAATTTTTCTAATTAGAAAAAAGTTCAAATTTTATAATAGCGGGTTATTGCAACAATATCTAAGAAAAAAACGTGGTAACTAAGACTATATTTGAGAAAATTGACCGTTTTTTGTACATGTTAACATTTATTCTTCATTTGCTATTCTACTACAATACTGTACAACCCTTTTTGATTAATTTTATGATTATTATGATAGATACAAATTTGAAACAATCGTTTCAAAATATTTGTGTTCGATGACATGTGTAAATATTTTCAATTTGGCGCATGCTCATTTTCAATTATATCTAAGCTCTTAGTTATTAGGTTGTTTCAAAAGTTTTTTCCGTTTTGATGTCATGTGTGGGATGGCGGAAGAAATAGACGTCAGCTCCTTTGTTTTTGATTATTCAAAAAGTATTGGAAAGGTCAGGACGCTAGAAAAGTGGATGCTCTACGATTTCTACGATCAACAGAAACTTTCACGTTTCGAGGTCTGTTCCTCTTTGCTTTTGCCCAACCAAAGCAATCCTTTTTTGGATCGGATCGTCCCGCCACCTAGGCACTTCCCAAGGGCAAAAACCCACCAAAAATAAGACCATGGTTACTGAATGGTGGTCAGCGGCTGGTGTGATTTACGATAACTTTCTACAACCGGGCCAAACCATCGCAGCAGAGTCCCATTGTGAGGAGATCGACGAAATGTACAAAATATTGCGTCAGTATTTCAGCACTTCCGACCACATCCTCTTCACTCTTCTGAACAGCAAAGGTGCTGTCGCTTCACAAGAGAGCAGAAAGGATACAAGAGTAGCAGCCGGCACTTGTCAACAGAAGAGATCATATCCTGCTCCACAACTACGAACGTCCGCACTTTTTAGAAATCACAGTCCGAAAATTAAACGGATTGAGCGTTGGAGTTCTGCCTCTCTCACCATACTCTCCAGACCTCTCTCCAGTCGAGACCAGGAAAAACGGCTTTCGTCGATTTCATCGAATCCCGAGCACCCAATTTTTATGCTGACGGAATTGATTGAGGATCGTTTTTGTGGCACAAAAGCAAAGAAGAACAGAACTCGAAACGTGACAATTTATGTCTATCGTTCAAGTGGGAACCCACTTTTCGAGATTTTTGACCTTTCCAATATGTTTAAATCATCAGAAAACGTTTGGGAGCTACAGTTTAAAGTAGGCTCATAAAAACAGTCAAAACTTTTGTAACAACCTAATAGTTTAATGTGGGCCAACTTTCTAGGCATAGTTCGTAGTCTTGGTTGAGTTTCCATAAAAGCTCTCGTTGATTTTTTATGGATTAACTCTCAGTTTTTAGTCTTAGGAGGTGTGTTGTATAAACCTGCAGTAAGTCTTTGTGTGGTACTCATTGTGTAAGTAGCCCACAAAGATCTACACATTCTTAATAAACGTATTTCAGTGTAGATCATTTTGATTTTATTTTTGTTCATTTTTTGTATCAATCATTATAGTTTTCAAATTTTCGAAGATGAAAAAGGAGTTTTGAAGTTATTAACATTTATTGGGTAACGGTGAATTATTCTCATTTTATTTTAGTTATTACTGTAGTAATTTAGTTAATATAGCTAGTATATTACTTACATGGTGGTCTGTACATTTCTAAATTTAGCACAGTAGAAGTTTGTTGCGAAGAAATTGATTACTGATAATAAATTAGCACCAAATTCTAACTGTTCGCCATAATAATTGCATTTCACATCATTAGGAAGATGTTATAGACTCAGGTAATAAGCAAATTTGAAGAAATAATCTCAATCAATTTAGTCCTTGACAGTCATGATTGTGTATGAACAAGTGACGTGTTTTGTTTTAATTGATGTTTGTTGTTAAGTGCCTTGAGTAGGATTTGATTAAATTGCCATTACTAAATAGAAATTTAATTAGTTGAAAATGAAGAATGATTTTGTGTTTACTTTTAATTTGTATTACAGAAACTACTGTTTAGGGGCAAAAATGATTTTTTCTTAGTATAAGTCAACATCTACATCAACTCTTTACACAAAACATTTTTTTCTAACAGTTTTTGGGAGTTTCAAGTTTTTCCACTAACAACAATTCGCAGTGTTCGCAATCAACTAACTCTCTTTTGGTACTCACATTCACCTAACATACTTCACGGGGCTCACGTTCACAAAAAAATTGGTCCGCAACAATTTATATAGAGTACGAAACCGAAATTTATTATCCACCATTTTTATTTGTTTCCTATTGGTGTAGCTATTTATTTGTATTCACCCTTCTATTGTTTTACTAACATGAAAGCTTCTTGCTTGAGTGATGCTACAGCATGTTGTCCCTCTGCGTTTCAGCAATGGACTGTGTTTCAGACGTGGGTCCAGCGTCTGTTATCGTCGGAAATCTTGTTCAAGGCAATAGGCTTGCTAGCGCTCAAGGTAGAGAAGTCGGTGGACTTCTCGATGAAGATGCTGATTCCTCGAAGAAGGTAGGTTCAATTTTTATTTGTTTGAATAGCACAGTAACTGTTGACCAGTAGGAGATCTAAGAGGTGTTGCTAAGGTCCAAATATTCCATCACATTTATTGCAACTGTTTGAAAAAAACTGGTCCTGAATTATTAAGTTCAGTGTGAAAATCAATTTTTTCAAAATTTATGTGAAAGCAAGTTTTTTGTAAATATTACTGATTTATTTAATCATTTATTAATGGATAATCTACAGTTGAAATACTTGATCAATAAAAAAATTCAGAAAGTCAACACCTGGAAACATAATACAATAATTTATTTATTTACATATTTACAAGCAATTAGGTTGTTTCAAAAGTTTTATCCGTTTATAAGACTTTATTTTATACTGTAATATACCAGTGAATACTTATTCAATTTGAACGAAGTTGATTAATGCCGTCACTATGAAAATTGGGTGCTGGTCGTGATTGGCGAAGGTTCTACTAGTGAGAAAGTTATCGAAGTGCTTGAAAAGATGATAGTCGGTTGATGGGAGGTCTGGGGAGTATGGTGGGCGAGGTAGAACTTTTACAGCCAATTTGTTTAATTTTTGGACGATGATTTGTGAAAAGTGCGGACGGGCGTTGTTGTGGGCAGGATCGGATCTCTTCTGTTAACCAGTATCGGCTCCTGCTGACGCCACTTTCGGTAAATTTCGTCGATTTCCTCACAATAGAATTCTGTTGTGATGGTTTGGCCCGTTTACAGAAAGCTATAGTGAATCACACCAGCCGCTGACCACCATACAGTAACCATGGTCTTTTTTTGGTGGATTTTCTCGTCCAGTCACTGTCCTGAACGTCTCCAGGTGTCGTAGAGGATCCACTTTTCATCACACGTGATGATGCTATCCAAAATGGTGGCGCAAAAGCAAAGAAGAACGGCCTCAAAACGTAACATTTTCTGTCGATTGTTCAAATCGTGTAACACTAATTTTTTGAGCTCTTTGAACTTTCCAATACGTTTCAAAACATCAGTTATTCCTCCATCCCACATCGTTTGTGATGGGTCACCACCAAAGGTTCTCAAATCCTCGTCCTGGATTACTGTAGATCGACCACTTCGGGGCTCATCTTCGAGACTAAAATATCCATAACGAAATTTCGGAAACCAACGTGGAACAGTTTGTTTAAATATTTAGGCCTTTTAAAACAGACATGAAAATATAGAAACACAGCATACAATATTATTATAGTAATTATGAATTTGAAAACATTGATGGATGTAGCTGTTACTACGCGGTACGAAATCATAATGAAGAAAAGAGAATTGAAACATTCTATGTTTTTACTACTTTTATTTGTTACTAACGTTACTACAGTTTCGACCTATAAGGACTTTTTCAAACTTATACAAGTTTTCAAACTCTACAGAAAGGGCAATACGGTATATAGGAAACCTTAAACAAAGAAACTCTTGTAGAACCTTCTTCAAAAAACGTAATATTCTAACGGTAAAGGCATTATTTATACTGGAATCTGTGTGTTTAATAAATAAGCATATAATAAATTTTGCTGCATCATCTTCCCATTACAACACCCAAAACTGCAGACACACTCTGAAACTCACTGTGCCAACTAAAAACATTACCAGAGACTCCATATTTTACAACGGTGGAAAAATGTTCAATCAGTTGCCTATAGATATAAGATCTGCCAATATAAATGACTTCCAATTCAGTTAGTTAGTCAAACAATTTCTATCTGATAGACCCTATTATACTTTCGATAAATATTTTCACGATAGCGTTTAGCTGACTTACACATATTTTTTATCTTTATTCATTGAGGAGTTCTTAAGTTGTTACTTTTTATGTTTACTCTTTTATAAACTTGACTTTTACTCTTTTATATATAATTATCTTTTATATCCTCCATTTTAACATGGTTTGTACCCACGCACTATTTATATTTTTATTTCACTTGGTATGTATTGCATTTTTTAAGTATGTACTACACAATCAATCTTTGTCTACAAGACTATGTCTTATGATAATAAAGCATATTATTATTATTATTACAAGTTTTAAAATGTCCTTATAGGACGAAACTGCAGTAACTTTACTTAAAAATAAAAGTTGTAAAACATTGAAACTTTCAGTGCTCTTTTCTTCATAATAATAATGAAACTTATGAATAAAACAAAAGTTTTTTTAGAAGGACGAATTTATCAGTAAGTACAATAATGAACAAATAAATACAGGAATAAATTTAAAAAAAAAGATGTTCTTGAATAATAATTCATATATTAATTAGAATTATAAGGAATTATATACGATTTTATCCTATTATTTTCCTTCATTATTCATGAAACTCTTGAACTAATTCTAAAATTACTTTAGTGAGGTTCAATTGATTTTTTTTTCAGTCTGCAATCCTTCATTTTGAAAGTCTAATGCTCTTTTCATACAATCTATATAGTTTTTGTGATCCATGTTCTTGACTACAGTCTTTTCAAATATTCTCTATTTATTCTCTATTTTCAGTTTTTCAATTCTTAACTCTGTTTTAGCGGATTCTTTTTCAGATTTTGTATTCATTCTTCTATTTTATATTTCTGCAAGCATCACCCAAATATCCCACGCTCGTCCTGGATTACTGTAGGTCGACCACTTTGGGGCTCATCTTCGAGGCTAAAATATCCCTAACGAAATTTCGCAAATCAACGTGGAACAGTACGTTCATTAGCACTATCAATGCCAAATGCTTGGTTGATTTTTCGAAGTGCTTCGACAGCGCTTTGGTGCAATTTTAATTCGTAGAGAAAAATTGGCTAAAAATCACTAACTACATTTGGAAAACAAACATCAATGTATAGACTACAAAATTATCTATCGATCAGTATATACCCCGATACAGTAGAATAGAAAATGAGATAAGGAGCTACAAAAACACATGACATTAAAACGGCTAAAACTTTTTAAACATCCTAATGTTTCATAGCTTGCTGATTTTTCAACTATTCAACTTAATTTTTAGCAACAATTTATTGCTGAAATTCTTCGATGGAGAGCTCACAGCACTTCAGACCACATCCTCTTCACCCTTCTGAACAGCAAAGGTGCTGTCGCTAAAGTCCTATCCTGTTCGGAGCTTCACAAGAGAGCAGAAAGGATAGGCAATCTCCTCGTCGAAAAGGGCAAAGTCAACACAGGGGATCACGTAGCTTTGATATTCCCTCCTGGCTTGGATTTGATTTGCGCATTCTACGGCTGCCTCTATGTAGGTGCCGTACCAGTGACTATCCGCCCTCCCCATCCACAGAATCTGCAAACGACTCTACCCACCGTCAGGATGATCGTGGATGTATCAAAGTCGGTTTTGGTGCTCTCCATTCAAGCTGTGATCAAGCTCCTTCGGTCGAAAGAAGCGAGTAATGTAGTCGACATCAAATCCTGGCCAATGATACTCGACACGGATGACATGCCGAAGAAGAAGCTACCCGTGCCGTACAGGGCTCCCACCGCCGAAATGTTGGCCTATTTGGACTTTAGCGTTTCCACTACAGGAATGCTGGCAGGTATCAAGATGTCCCATGCTGCTGTCACTAATTTGTGTAAGAGTATGAAGCTAGCGTGCGAATTGTACCCCAGTAGGCATATAGCGCTTTGCTTGGATCCCTATTGTGGACTTGGATTTTCATTATGGTGAGTATATTTCTTATTATATAGTTGTTATAAACAGTATAGAGAAATCAACATAGAGAATTTCCTGTAGCTTACATCAATAGTGATCAAATATGCTTAGAAATAGCTTTGAATCTTCTACTAAATAAAAATGGATGTTTGTTGGTTGGTAAGTGATAAACTTCTACATCGCTCAACCGATCGTGATGAAACTTGATATGTATAAGTAATTTTTCATATAGAAGGTTTTTAGCTTATCAATTTTTCTGTAACTCGCCACTAGATGGCGCTGTAGAACAATTTTTTGAAAGCACTTAACGCTGCGCACGCCTAAGTTCGTTGATTCTGATTCTGTCAAAACATTGGAACAGCAGCGATACAGCAACATAGTACTAGTATCAAATAAAATATTGCAGAAAAAGTTTTTACTGTTTTTTTAACAGTTGGCAGTGCATATTGAAAGGAAGAAAGTAAATCATCAAGACAGATTCTTTCTCGATATTCACCACTAAGGCCATCCAATGCAAGGCATTGCTTTTTGGTGCAAAAATCATATATAGAAAGAAATATAGTATTTATTAAAATTGTTCATAATACATTTTTTCAAAAATAAAAAAAGAAGATTCGGAATATGAAATTCTTATATCTTATTTGCTAAAAAAGTCCACATAAAATAGTTCAGAGTTCAAGCTAAAGTAGGTCTTTACATATCTCTACTAGATAGATACATTTGAGCCTAATACCAATTTTTGGAACTTCATTAATTTTTATTCTCTTTCACCCACAATTATCTTAGCTTTAACTAAAAGACGACAGGACAGTATCATGTAACCATTGATAAAGCTGGTTAATAATAGTAATAATAATAAACAATCTATATTATTTTCAACAATGATATTACAAGCAATAAAGAAAAAAACATTTCTCAACTTATTGAAAATGATAGATGAAGATCCGTTTTCTCAGAGATAATTCTCTGATTGACCTGTGCTTTGTGATAGAGAACCAAGATCAATGGTAGTTAAGAAGCATATTCATGTGAAAAGTGAGATTAGTGTTGAGACTTGTTACTCACCCTGTGAAATTCTCAGACTATTCATGATCGTGTCACTTTTATAACATTTTGTAACATTTATATAAACATATGTGATGGAATCGGCTGATACTCGATTAAAATCCATAAATTATTCTGGAAACACTTTATTATGAGATTTTCACTAAACAGTTTTACAAAAAATCGGAACAGGTGTTTTGCTTCTTCAGGCATGTTTGTCAATTATCCTATTGAAGTTTTCGGACTTGAGAAGTGAAATTTATATTAAAATTCACTCTAGCATATCAAAAAAGGCACAAAAATATATTCTATGTATTAAAAAAATTAAAAAATTATGTCTTTTGAAATATCTTGATTTGTATAACAGGTATTGTTTTCCTTCAATTTATCTGTAATATATCATGTTCTACTACAAAAAATTGGAAGAGTATTTCGAATGCAAAATAAAGAGCACAGTTTTTTGTTTCTTAATAATATTCAATGAATAATTCGTTAACTATTTCCTACTACTTATGATTTTATTATGAATAATTTCCATGATGCCTTAACTCCTACATTTGTTGATCATAATTCCAGTCTACATATTTCATCTCCTTTGTTCAATGTGTGGTAATCGCAAACCTAGGAAACTTTTTTGTCATAATGATACTTTAGGTGAAACCTCTCAACAAAATATTTGATAATGAGGTCTTCTGCTGTCACTCTTCAAACTTTTGACATAATTCGCCATACTTTTCTTTCAGCACTGACTTCTACAGTTCCCAGGTTTTTCATGTATCACTCTAACAAATTTCTTTCAATTCACATTCTTGTTCTTTTTCATTGCCCTCAGTTCATGTCTGTGTTTTTTTGGTTCTCCATATTTACTTCATTTTGGGAAGTTTTTGATGGCATCGGCGACAGTATTGAACACGCCTAAAGTAAAATACGTGTTGAGGTTTCCCAAACTATGAGGTGAAAATCTCACTATGATTTGTTTCAATTGTGTTGATTTTTCTTACTAGCCGTGAATTATTTTTAATAAAAATGTTTTTTTTTCACTAATAATTATAATTTTGTTGAAGTAGACAGTTCTACATTTCTTTACAACTAATTTATACTCTTCTTGCAGGTGTTTGAGCAGCATCTATTCAGGCCACCACTCTATATTAATCCCGCCTTCGGAAGTTGAGGTCAATCCCTCTCTGTGGCTCACCGCCGTGAGTCAGTACAAAGTCAGAGACACCTTCTGTTCTTACGGAGTAATGGAGCTATGCACGAAAGGGCTTGGTTCGTCCGTAAACCAACTGAAAACAAGAGGCATCAACTTAGCGTGCGTCAGAACCTGCGTAGTCGTTGCAGAAGAACGGCCCCGAATTAATCTCACCACCAGCTTCTCGAAGCTCTTCAGCGCCTTAGGGCTCAGCCCCAGAGCAGTGTCGACATCCTTCGGCTGTAGAGTAAACGTGGCGATTTGCCTGCAAGGGGCTTCTAGTCCGGAGCCTTCGACAGTTTTCGTAGATCTGAGAGCACTGAGGAACGACAGAGTGAGTTTAGTCGAGAGGGGAAGCCCGCACAGTTTGTGTGTCATGGAGAGCGGCAAGCTCCTGCCTGGAGTCAAGGTGATTATAGCTAATCCGGAGACGAAAGGACAGTGTGGTGACTCACATTTGGGAGAAATTTGGGTGCAGAGCGGACATTCCGCCAGCGGGTATTTCACTATCTATGGAGATGAAACTGAATATGGAGATCACTTCAACGCTCGTCTAGTAACAGGTGAGTTTTATATTAATGATAATTAAAATAGTATAGTTTATTTAAATAGAATACCTAATTTTGTTATCAGTAGATTCATTTTGAGCCAGAGGTTACACTCCTACCTATCAAATTCCTTATCAACTGATTGTATTGCTGATTCACAAAATGTTCTGATCTGAATCTAGAGGTGTTAAAAAAATATATTCATAGTAAAATGGTTTAATAATTGTTGATATACTACCGTTTCCAATAGTTTAGCACCACACAAATTATATACAAATATTTATTCAATGGATATTTTTCTGGAGAATAATAAACTACTGATATTGGATATCAATACAAGAGCAAAAAGACAGACCTCTGAAAATTGTATTGAAAACCCATTTCTTATTCTGCATATCATCATCACCACATTATATACTTTATTTTATGAGATATTATCTTATTGACAAATTGGTCTAAAGAATATTAAAAATAAAGAAAAAACTTAGTTAGTAGTAGAGTCAGTATTTTCTTGAGTTTATTTGTTTAAATATGAAAGCTTTTTAAAACAGACATGAAAATATTGAAACATTGGCATACAATATCATCATAGTAATATTGAATTTGAAAACATTACAGAAGACTTATACATTTTTTATGATCCATGTTGTTGACTTCAGTCTTTTCAAATATTCTCTATTTTTTATAAAATAATAATAATATATACTTATTATAAAATTTAACTCATTTGTATCAATGATAGGAATTTGGATCTGATTGAAAGCTACTTTGAACACTGAAGGCCAGCTCTCAATGACTGTTCATTAGCTATTAACTTATATACGAGCCCAAATTTTTCCAAATGAAGTCATGTGACATTGAGTGGTGGGAGAAATAAGAATAGTATTTTGGTGATTCGATATGACCTGACTGTTTAGGCAAGATCTTTAAATAATATATTTAAGTCCTTCATCTCTGATGGGAATGAAGTTTCTTAACAAATTTTAATGGTTATCCAGGGGCATGCATACATTTTTACAATTGCAAAACTCATGATTTAGATTGACGAACCGAGAATCTTTTGTGTGATAATGAAAATTATTCAATGGCCGAAATAGAACAGTTTTAATAATTTCATTACTTTCACAGGTAACACTGGTGAAATTTATGCTCGGACGGGATACCTAGGTTTCTTGAGAAGAACGGAGTTGATTGAGAAATCTTGTGTAGGAGACGAGACCGTACTCAATAGAGAAAGTGATAATGAATCGGTGGGATCATCTCATCATCTGGTAACCACGGACGCTTCCGAACTGCACGATGCAGTTTTCGTCGTTGGCGCTCTCGACGAGACGATCATGCTGCGCGGGATGAGATACCATCCCATTGATATAGAAAATAGTGTTTTAAGGTGCCATAAGAAAATTGCTGAATGGTGAGTTCAATTTTCTTATTTGAATTAGAAAAAGGTGACGAAGGGAGAGAGTTTTTACAGGCACAATGAAAACGTCAATTTGTATCGTCATTCTTGATGGATGATTGCAAGTAAAGATCTTGGAAAAGCACAGAGATTCAACTCATATTTTATTGATAGTATTTTGAAAATAAAATCAAGTATTTCACCATCCTTAGCATGGAAAAGTACTGAGTTGCCTGTCATAAACTGCAAATTTTCGAACTTTTGAAAATTAAACTTGATTGAATTGAAGTTAATCATCAATAGTCTGGACGATAAATGCAACTCATGTTCTCAACAACCAAATTTTTAAAAGAATTTTTCAGGTTAAGGGACATGCCTTACTGAATTTCATAAATACATCTTTAACAACTGGTGAAATACCACTTCAACCGAAAATGAGTACCATAGTCCAAGTACCAAAAAACAATATAATTCATGACCCTAGTAACTATTGTCTTATAAATACTTTACCATCCTTGGAAAAATTTTAGAAGTGACCGTTTATGAACAGATTAGCAAATATATTAATGATAATAATTTACTAATGAACTACCAATCGGGTTTTATATCAAATCATTCTTGTGAGACTTCTTTGCAAAGTGGAAGTTTTTGATAAAAGAAAATAAATTTATGGTGGCAGTGTTCTTGAACACTTTCGAAACAATTGATATTGATATCCTGCAGTATCATGGAATTCATGGAACAGTTCTAAAATGGTTTGATAAATTCCTGAAAGGTCGTTCTCAAATAAACAAAATGAATTACGTAATCTTCAGTGAAAAAAATATAACCACGGGCATTCCCAAGGACAGTGTCCTGGGACCCTTGCTATTCATTCTTTATTTCAATGATATCAATTTTGTTGAAGACTATGAGTTAATTAATTTGTTTGTTAATGATAGTCTCGTATCATCAACAGTCTGAACCTGGATGAGATCATAGAGAAAATGAACAAATTATTGGAAATTATCACAATTTTTTTAATATTAATAAGCTCAAATTAAATACTCTCAATACCAAGACCATTATAATAACTTCAAAATACAAATATAGGCAAATCAACGTAAATAACATAAATATATCAATAATAATGAAAACATTGAAATAGTGCTATACATAAAATATCTGGAATATCTTGGCTTCAAAATGGATAACTTTATAACATTCAAAAATCATTTTGATTACGTTCACAGCAAAATAAGTAAAAAAAATCTTTCTTTCACAAATATGACAACAATTATCGTTCTCTACATCTATAATGATCTATACAACTATAATCCAATCTCACTTTGAATATTGCCCAAGTTTACTGTCATTACTAGATTCTAACAGTATCGCAGCATTACGAAAATTGCAAATTAGAGCAATGCGAATCATTCTCAAATGCAAGAAGTACACTCCCACTGATACAATGTTTGTACTGAACTATTAGAATCTATCTTATAAATAGAAATTAACAAAAATCTGTAAAAAATTATAATGGCACTAAATCTCAATCTGTTCTTCTTTCGTTTTCAGTGCTGTGTTTACTTGGACCAATCTGCTGGTTGTCGTAGTGGAACTTGACGGCAATGAAAGCGAAGCTCTAGACCTAGTACCTCTGGTGACGAATACCGTTTTGGAAGAACACCATTTGATTGTAGGTGTGGTGGTTGTTGTAGATCCGGGTGTTGTGCCAATCAATTCTCGAGGTGAGAAACAACGAATGCATCTGAGAGACGGTTTCCTAGCGGACCAGCTCGACCCTATTTATGTTGCTTATAACATGTAAAGTTGTTGTAGAATGTTCATGAGTTGAGCGGAAAATCGCGTCCAGCATAAAATAATTCATATAATCATTTTAGTATATATCCCACTCCTGATAATATCAGCTCTTTTATTCTACATCTGACGGATTTGTGATATATTTTTATTTGACATTTTGACTGTATATTTCAGTTACAAGATGAGCTAATGGTTGATTTAATCTTTTTTTGGGGCGCGATTTGGTCAAGTACATTGTTTAAAGAATTTTATTATTTGTTATGCCATGGATTGATGATTTCAATTATTATATTTTAGAATCATTTGAATTCTTTGAATGACGTATGAAAAGCTCAAGTAAACATACAGGGTTCTGCACTAATGTGTATAGTCCTTCCTAACTTGACACCAGGACAAATATTATGTTTGAATGCAGTAGTGAAACATTAATGTGGTGCCCTGTATACGTCTGTACACCTATCTCAAAAGTATGATTTTAACTTGATGATAATGTATAGATGTGAATATTATGGCCTAATAGGCTTCTATGTAAAGATTTTATGTAATATTTAGATTGTACAGTATGGATTAGTTAATTTTGCTTTTTGAATTAGTGCAATCGGAACTGTCTGATATTCTATTCCTGTTTACTTTTTAGCATGTCTGGAAGTTGGTTTTGTGAGAAGCAGTTTGTAAATGGGTATCATTCATAGATATCATTTACTCTTTGGGGTATTTAATTTTATATATACATATATATTGAAAAAGACAAGTTTGGAACGTTCTATTTGAGGTAGTAATTTTCGGTCTCGCACTAGCTTTTGAGTTATTTTGTATGACAGCTACTGGGATCAGTCTATACTTGATAAAACTCAATACATAACGCATTCAAGGAACACTTTATTGTGAGATTTTCACCAAACAGTTTAACAAAAATGTATTTCGTTATAACTATTTGTAGGAACTGGTATTATATTTGACAGTTAATAATAATAGTAATATTTATTTCTCCTGTTGAATCGTATAAAATTATTTGAAAATATCTTCATACAATAACAAGGAAGAAGTCAATGATCATTTAACTAGAAATATTAAAACATACAACAACCAGGTAAAAACACAACAGCGATTTTTTTCTATTAGACACTTTGTCAGTATAGTCTTGCATAACCTGTTGAATAGTTTCGGCCATAGATATAGTGAACTATTTTGGTAAAGGGTAGTTTGGTGTGGTCCAGACACCAGCAAATCCCTAGCTATAGTATGGATAGTCCTGTAGGACTCGTTGTCCTCGAGGACAACGAGGAAGTTTATGATCAAGAATAAGACCAAGCATTGTCTACCTCCCTGATTATTTTCATAGATTTTAAATGTATTCGTAGGTAAATTTTATGAAGGCTGTTTCACTGATGTTCAGAGTTGAGTGGTTTTTGTTGGCCCATAAGAGTGTTGCTTCAGTTTGACCAGCCAGTGATACTGTGTATGTCATCAGTATATGCAGCAATGTGTACTCCTAAGAGACTGAAAATAATACATACCAAGTAAAGATCCCCGTGGGACGCCTAACTTTTTGTGACCTGCCTTTTAGATATGACTTCATCATTTCCGAAGCCAATAAATTTGTCATCAGGAATATGGTATTCCTAATGTTTTCGTTAGCAATTTAATTCTAGTTCAAGTTTTTAATGCTGTCAAGAGAACCGATTAAAAAGTCCCTGAAGAAAAGGGAATTAAAACTTTCTATGTTTTTTACCACTTATGATTTCCTATCACTTAGTAATGGTTCCATCCATCAATTTATTGAAAAAAGTCCCTTGTAAAAAAATGTGTATGCAAAAAAATAGACTGACAAGAGAATAAAAGTTCTCGCCTTGAGATAGTGAAAAGAAAGCGTCATTTTGCTCATTTTTACTGTCAGAAGAAAGTTTCTGAAACAGTAGATTTTTCATAATTTTTTACTTTCTCCAAAAGTAGCGTAGAGTACCCAGTTTTGACTTCAAATTCACAATACCCAGACAAAAATATACAAATCTAATTATAAATATTTTCAAAACTATTGCGAGCCCAAAAACAAAATTTTACTGTAGTTAGTAACAAACTCAAATTTATAACCAGTTCCAGCACTTTGTCAGTTTGCATCAATTACAACTTTCTTCACTTTTTTCATGAGTTATTGAATAGAATTTTCATTCACTTTTTTTATATGGTTCATGGAGTAGAAGAATGATTAGGTAACGTCAAACCACAGTCATAATTGTGAGGTATGTCATAGACTTGGATGGTCTATTTTCACACCGGTATATACGCACATTACTATTGACTCTTCTACTGTACAAGTAAGCTAAAGCTATCCAATATTTGGATAATGAAAGTCAATTTTCGAACATCCCAGACTTGTCTGTGATCATGTGTAGCACTCTAGTCTCAATTAACGTTAATTGTTTGCTGCTAATCGATATTTTCTGTAATTTGATGTGGAACTCGGTTGTGTCAATGCCCTGTTTATGTTTGAATCAATTTTTCAAATTTAGTTTCTTATATTCGACTCGTTATGGGCTCTATTTCAAAATGCTCAACTAGTATTTATGAAAACTGCTTACTTTTTTTACTTCGGTTTTGCACAGAATTCTGTTAATACAGGTCGTGACAATAGTTAATTTCTGTGTACATATTTTTAATGTAGATGTAGAGTTTTAAAGTTAGTAACTTCACATTAAACATTCTTTTCTTATAGTGTGGTAATATGAATAAATGAAATCTACACACTATTGTGGACACAGATGCAAATATTGAATAAATGTATCTTTATAACATTTGTTTTTTTCTTTTGGTCCCAGTTAGGTTTTACACTTTTGTTTATATTTAGCTATCCTGATGAATCTTATCCCAAAATTGAAATTTAATATCGCAGATAATGGTGGTTGAAATAGAATATTGCGAAAATCCTTATCTTTTGCTCAATTTTCAACTTTGTAATGGTTCATCAAAGAACGTAAACTTCCATGGCAGGAGGTAATCATGACATATCAATTTTCTGGGTTTGTTGCCGTGGTCTACAAGTTTTTATCCCCCACAGCAGATAGTGAGGACAAGTAGAGCACTTTGTACACTGCCTCATCGCCTTCGATGATGACAGCAGTCATAGATGAAACATTTTGATTGTTATTCCAAAAATGAGATGAAAAAGAAAATGTTGAACCCTACTTCAAACACTTGAGTATGGCACAAATAAACTGATGTGTTACAGAAAAATAACTGTTGATAGTTATCAAATTCAACGACCAGAAACACACTTTCCTACAATTTATCACCAAAACATATCGTAGCGCTTCATAATAATTAATAAAACTCTAAGAATTCTGACGGTCAAGTTTCTAGGTGGTTGAATAGATTGCAACAGTTATTTTAAAATTAATACCTGCAGACCAAGGTTAACAAACCCAGTTTGTTTGAATTTCATTAAAATACTTGTTTTGGATTCTTGCCATTATAAACAGGAATCATCTTCAGGCAATATTACCACCTTGATAATTACAAACTTGATTCGCTTAAGGTAGTGTGGTTATCAAAACTACTTTTTGCTTAAAATATCAGGTAAGATATTTGCTGCCACTTTGACAGTACCACATTAAAATATTACAAAAGCGTTTAACAAACCCAGCTTTCCGAAACATAAGAACTAAAAAAGTTTTCTATTTCTGGAATGTGGAAAAAGTGTGTTCATTATGCCAGAGATGTCAATTCAACCCAACAAATTATGAAAACAAAAAAAATCATAGGGATATTCATTTCATATAATAAATAGAAGCTATTAGAGCACGAAGGTGTTAACTAAATTCTGCAGTGAAATGTTGAAAGCGGTGTGTTAAAACTTCAATACTTTCTCTATGCGTTAGTACAGACTTTGCATTTCAGATGGCGCCAAGAACCTCTAAGACTGAGGTGAAAATATGTTGATTCAGGTTTTTCCAATTGATTTTGAGGCAAGAAATTCTCAAACCCTCAATATTTTGAAACCGAGAAAGTGACTTAACAACCTCATGCACTAATAGCTACAATTATTCTTCGACATATTTGAACTGGCCATTTATAGTTTTCAGAATCAACAATGAAACTCTTATTTAAGAACATGACAACATAGAAATGCCTGGTTCAATGTGTTACTTGGATACTTAAACATCAAATGATTTCAAATGAGCGAACAAAAATCATGTGAATAAATCAAAAACTATCATATGAAGAAGGATTATAATTTACAACAAATTTTTTTGTATAAATAACAAATAGTAAATAAAAATAAAAAATGAAATTGGTTAAAATATAGCTAAAGCTAATGTCTCGGTCACATTTTGTTTCTATCAATTAAAGATCACATTATTCACATATGAAAAATTTAATGTTGTGGTTATGGTATTGAAATAAATGAATATTTTCGATATTTTGATAATGTAAGAAACACACTTCCTTTGCAGTTTTTTTAACTAGTTCAGTGGCAACTGTTCTTACTGCAAAGCACCCAGATGCTAGCTAGTTTTCAATTGATGGGTTTATATACAAAATGCAAAAATCGTATTCACTAAAGAAGATTGATCTTGTGTATCAGATATTTGACATGGAGAGAATGAGTTGGAGATGTGACCCCCCACTAGAATTGCGCACAATAAGATTTTTTTTTTGTTAAAAGCAAAAACATTTATTTATTATCCTGAAACCTTATAAATAAGTGTTAAACATTGAAATGATGAAATCCTTATTTTGGAGATAAGGTTTTCTGAAGTATTAGAGAAATATTAGAGTAGGTGAATGAATAACTTTTGATTGAAAGTGAAAATAATGAAATGAAAAAGTTTTTAACTTTCTTCAATTCAAATCATTTATTAGCTACGTCGATAATAAAGTGACTTTTCACTACGTTAACCATTCGTCGGATTATTTTCATATTTATAATAATAATATTCATTGTCTTTAGTAACAAATAATTTTCAGACAAGCCATTACAATTTTCCAAAATAAGGATAATAAGTTCGTTGGCTTGAAATTTTTATAATTCATAAGTAAAATGAATGACTAAAAAACCATAATATATCTATCTCTATCTTAAACTACGACACAGAAGTCGACTCCAGCCATTTTATATTCGCGATTTTTTTCGGCTTAACCAAAGCTTTCGATATGGTCTTATCAGAATTGCTAATGGAGAAGTTGATGGTGTTCCAACTTCCAGAAAACCTAGTCAAGTAGATGAAAAATTGCAACATGATTGTGGAGTAAAATCATGTTTTATCCAAATCTTTCAACATACACTCAGGTGTTCCACAGGGGTCGGTATTCGGACCTATTATTTCTTATTTTTAACAATGATTTGCCGGAACACTTATCAAATTGTCAAATCACAATGTTTGCTGATGATACGACTATTGCTATATCAGGAAGAGATCTCAAAATATTGATAGAACAAATTAATTGTGCGATATCAATTACATTTTATTGCAACTTATATCCTGATCTATTTTTATGGCTTTAACAGAACTATATAGCAAAAATCACATGTTGAAAGGTAAGACTTCATTAATCCTTAGTTGCAAAAGTTCATAGGGGGCCACATGAAATTTCATGTCATTCGAATTCTACATACTTCCTTCATTTAGTCTAACCATATTTCACGTTCTAAATGGTTTGCTAAATACAATATTAAATCAGTGAATACTGCTTCTGATATTGCCTGTAAATCAAAATCGTCATTCAAATTCTTCAAAACTTATTCCACATAGAATGTTACAATAATAATGTACATCACTGGGATTTTGGGAACATGGAAAGCCTGGCAGTTATCTTTGACTACCAACTTCTCACTGCTATATTATGTAATAGAGGGCTACAGCAGTAGACTGTTTATAAAAAAACACTTTCACCCTCAATAATAAACTAAGTATTTAGGATATGTGACAAAATTATACATGAAACACCTGTAATTTCCATTTTCTAAAATATTTTTTTTAATATGGGTATTGTATTTACAGTCAATGTTTCGTCTTAAATGCTTTGAAGTTAATCGAAATGAAAAAAAAATGATTTAAAAAGATATTACAGAAAACTACTATATTCAGGGCCATCCTCCCCTATTTGGATTTGGCCTAGGTCGAAGAATTAGTTTACCAGAATCATCACAAGACATGTTGAAATCTCCTAATACCTCCCTCGTTCTTGAAGTTATTATAGACGGTGCTATAACTCTTTTATGAACCCCAAGGAGTAATATTGTTACTGGAAACAAAACAAATAGTTTTACATTCAATAGATTTTTACAATATACAGAGTTATTCAAATTCAAGTTTATACATGGGGATATCATGAGAAAAGGCATGGATAGTAAGTAAAGGCGACTATTTTGTGATACTATAGAATGATTCAACAAATTTACTATTTTGGTTTGGTAGATACAAAGGAGAAAACAAAAATTTACAAATTATATTTTTTTATATAGCTTATTTACTTGCAGATACTTAAAATCTGTTTATTCTTTTTTGAATTTTGAAACTTTTAATTAATTATAAAAATTTGATCTTAGAATTTTTATAGTGTCCTCGACTTTTAAATTTTAAATACACATCTGAGTTTTTTGTAGCAATATTTTGTCTGGCAAGTTTCTGAAAGTTGATAATAATCATCAAATAATTTAATTACTTTTAGGTCCCCAATAATTGTACGAATGGAAGCAATGCTCTGTTGTGTACCACAGCCGATTCATATTAATACTTTATTATTTGAATAGATGTCGAATCAAATTCCTAAAATTCCCAATACTTCATTTCCACTAAGTTTTTTTCGTGTCCCAGGAATTGATCGGTTAAAAAAAATACACATATCAAGACCACTGAATAATATAAATAAATATAAAAAAGAATTTGATAAAAATTATCTGGTTTTGATTTTATCCTGTAAATAGATTTATCGTTCCTAATTTGAAGCTTACATGAGGTTACTGAGAAACTTTGAAAGTTATTAAAATAAATTATTTAAAATAAAAGATTATCTAAAAGTGGACACTTGAGTTTATTTCTCAATATCTTCAAATTGAAAAACATATTGGAAGTTTTATTATTGGAACTTCATATGATCTTTTTACACCGTGTGAGCAAAAACGTTGGTGGGTCATAAAAGTTTAAATAATTTTTAATGGGAAATTTTAATTTAATCACTCCTAAAAAATATAACCCCTTCAATTCAAATTTTTTAATCTTCTGAACTTTATGTGCAGGTACTTGGTGAAGTTTTTAAGAATTGGTTGTAGTACGTGAAGAGAGTAATAAATGATTCCATTCAAGCAAATTTCAGTGCAGTAATAAAAACATGAATTTATTTGCAAAAGTCAGTAGAAATTCAATTTTATGACAGTATTTGAAAATTGGCGATCAATTAAAATTACATATTTATAATACAATATTGAAGCTATGCATATTCTCTATAGAAATAATATGAATCATATTCTGATCAGAGAAAATTCCTATGAAAAAGTGTAAACAGGTTTCCAATATTTCTGAAAATGAATTGCAGTAAAAAATTAAACTTTCCGTTTTTTGAAGACCCTTGAGTTCGAATTTCTTTTACTTTTGTAACTAATTCTTATCGTTTAACAGACTATGTAGACTTGAATTTGTATACCCCAATTTAAACAAAACTTACTGAGGATTATCGTGGATAGAATGAAGAATGGGTGGTTCGTCAAAGATTGTGATAGTGAAACTATCCTCGTTTCAGGATCTAGAATCCACTGACTAGCACCAGTAGCCACGCATATTGAAACTGCAGTAAGGACTACTGGAATAATTAAGTTTAATTATTGCTAGAAATTCGTATTCCATACTCACTTCTCCATCGAGTTGTAGAAGGATGCAAACAAGCTATGACTTCAGTCAGTCGCCTTTCAAATGCCTTTAAATCTAAAATAATATCTATTTTATAGGTTTCTTATATAGTCGTTTTATAAAGTCTAAAAATACTTATACCTTCACAAGCAGTTTGTTCCAAAGACATTAGTGATGCTTTAATTAATGCAGATATAAATATTATTTTGTGTTCATATCAACAAATTGTTAATTTTGAAAGAAAATGAGCAGATAACCTGACTTTCTTAATAATAACGCACTCCGAACTCGCCTGAGTATCTATGGCGAGTCCTTGAATTCATGGGTAAGACCACCGTTTGATGCACTCAAACCGTTAGTGATTTGTATTGGTTGAAGCAATCCATCGAAATTTTTCTGTTGAATTTAAGAACTGGCTCATAATAATACTGTCAAAAGTGTCAATTCAAATACAACAGAATATTTGCACTAACCTGAGGTCTCAGTTCTGTGATTTGCACATAGTCTGTGAAATTTGAACTGAAATCACACAGTTCTGTGGTGTGAATACACTGGACAGTGTTGTTCTCAGGATGTCGTCAGAGAGCAACTCAGAAGAGTGCAGTATGGATGATTCTAGAACAATTCAAAATAGTTATGCAGCTGCTTATTGATAATGTTCTTGTGCAAATCTCTCCAAGTCTCAACTTTGAAATTACTATTGCTTGTTCGAGGCCGTCAGGATACGGCTGAAATGTACCAATCAATACGTAACTCCGTAGCGTGACCATATTAATGTGAAATCTATTTCAACCCTATTCCATCTTATTTCAAATAACATTCCTAAATCATTATTCTAGTGAGATTTCAGCCTTATTACCACTGAAACTATTATCAGAATTCCAATAATTCCCTATTTTATCGTATCAATAAGGATTTTGTTTAAAACACACGTTTTTTTTTCAGTTGGCTACTGTGTGTATTTACCATTATTAGTCAACATGTGGTTGAGGTTTATATTTTCCATTTTTCAACTCCATTTGCTGTTACCATTGTTTTTATACTCAAAATTCAGTTGAGCAGGTAACGATGCAAACAATTAATATGACATCTGACAATAATGACAAATAAATAGAGTAGTCAACTCAAAAAAATAAGTGTGCTTCAAACTTTGATATGATTGATTTAATGCAAAATGATAGAAAAAAACTATTGTTATATATAGATTATGACATGCTTCATCAGATCCAAGTGAAATGCTTATTTTCACATAATTTCAAGGTTGGCAATTTGAACGCCACTCCTGCCCTGAGTGTTGGTTCTGTGGTACTTTTTAATGAAATTTATAATTATTCAGATCTGAATTTTGCACAACGCGGTGGTATTTGATCTGTAGCGATGAAAATGACAACATCAAAAAATCATGTTATTTTTTTCAGAAAAAAGCCTAAAACTCCGAAAGAAGATATTATATAATTGAGTTCGTAGATATATATTTACAATATTTCGACATATAGATACAGATTACATTCATTATGGTTATATGTGATCTGTGATACTGGCATGAACTTGTTTCAGATATCAGAAATACCATCTTTAAATTCAGATTGGGGAATGTTCCTCCTGACGAAAATCAAGTAGTTTTCATTTAAAAAAACTCAAAAACAACGAATATTAAAATTATCATTTCAACCTGTCTCTTTAAAAAATTATTTGAATACTTGAAAAAAGAGGAATAAAATAATGCATTCAACATTTAAAGGGATTCGTTTCTATTTCACCATTTGGCAATATTGGTTACAGCTAATAAAGGACAATGAATCTGTTACCTTTATGAGACAAACAAAGATGACATATTTCACAGGCGTGCTGTTCTATTTACTAATGTTCCGAGTTCCTAGTCATTCTGTGACATATGACCTAACCTATCTTCCTCTATATAAATAAATAATAAAACAACTGTTGTTTATGTGGCTTGTGGATGTGGTATTGAACTATAATTTATATTTTGCCCTAAATGTTTATTTATAAAGATAAGTTTCCTTCGTTAAAGTAGAATATCTAAGTACCTATAAATTAGTTCAACTTGATATAGGCGTTGTTGCCAATATGTGAATTAGAAACAAATCCCTTTCAAAATGAAAACCCAAGATTTGAAATATTAATTTGAATATTATTCGAAGTGAATTTGAAAAACTCATGAATTGAACTCAATTTTATTTTGTTCAAACCTGCATTTGCTGTAATAAGCCAAATTGAGGAACATTCCCCATTCGGACGTTTTCTTCATTACCACCCAATTTAACTATTTGAATTAACCTCGGAAAACATATCCGAGTTTCAAGTTGTAAATAAATTAGTACAACTCCTCTTCGCTTTCGTACTACTGTTACGATAGCTGCGAAAACCTATGGAAAGATTGAGAACTTCCACTTACATAACACAGGAGTCAAGCTGCAACTGCTGGTGGTAACATTGCTTACTGAATAAGTGAAGAAGAAGTAATCACTAAAAATGCAAATTGACTCGATTGGCAGAATTCGTGTTCTGACTTTTGAGAAGGTAGGTTCGAAAACAGGTGCGCTAATAATCCTTTTTTTTTTCTATCATTTCTTGTCTTTACTGGGATTTTTTTTTGTAATATTAACCTTCATTTCAATTGGAGATTCAGGAATATTATTAGAAAATAATAAAATAGATTTTTAAAGTGCTATAATCATGTTAGAGGATGTGAGGGAAGATGTATCTTCCCCCCAAAAAAAAATCATTTAGGAAATACCGAGAGTGGTGTTGATAGAGAAGTACACGATATAATAGGAAATTTTAATGAATCATCGCAATCCAGGGATTTTTTTATGGGTGGAGATACTCCTGAAGTACCGACATCGGTAGAAAATGAAATGGAAACTGAACGTGAAACTAATTTGTATAGTGAGGGAGCTTTAGGCCCATTTACAGTAATTGTAGAATTGAATAAAGACTCGGGAATAGGTTTGGGGCGCTTTTTCACCTAAAAAGGATATATGTGACTTAAAATTGGAAAATAATATTAAAATCAAAATTAAAGGAAGAAATAAAGTAGGGGTAGATTTTTCTAACGAAAATAGTGCAAATGCAATGTTATTGAACCAAAAATCAAAAGAATCAGGATACCAGGTATACATTCCATACAGTAACGTCACATGTAAAGCAATAGTTAAAGACACAACTACACACTTTACCGAAGAAGAACTAAAAACAATGATAAAGAGTCCATATAAAGTTATCAATGTTAAGGGAATGAATAGAAGAATAGTGTCAGAAGAAAAATTTCAATATGTACCGACCTCAACAATTCTATTCACTTTTAAATGAATTATTATTCCGCGATATGTCGATATATGTTATCTGACTTATATAACGACTCCGTATATTCCCCCCCTGACTCAATGTTACAACTGTCTTTTGTGTTAACACATAGAAAAAAAATTGTCGAAGTAAAAGTAAATGTTTCACATGTACCGAAACTCATAACCCGGGACCGCACTGCAGGATGCTAGATGGTCGCTTGGAGGGAGGATGGTAAAGGTGGATGGTGGAGGGGCAATGCATCCTGGACGCAGTGAAATGAAGCCAGTATCCAACTGACAGCGGAAAAGTAATAATCATGTCTCTCTTTAATTAATAAACAAAATCATTGAAACTAAACATTAGAACATAAACATTAAAGAAAAGAGTTACATATTACATAAAAAAGGATCTTGCTGTTGAGTTGTAGATGTTCCACCATACGAATCTAATGATTGTTGTTCCATCGAATTTGACAACGATGAGTACTGGGTACGACTATCATACTCGTAGCCAAATTGAGGGGCTTCTACAAACAAATTTCTTTTTTCCCACGGTCTTAGCCTATGGCCTGGGCTTGATTCCCGCATATTTGGGAGTAAACTCTTGAAGAAACACAAATCCGGATATTCTTGGGAGCTGATTTCTTTTTCCAGAAGTGCATATTTTTTGAGCTTTATCTGAACAAGCTCATCATTACTTTTTATGTTGTCTGTATCTCTCACCGTACGGGACAGTTTGCGTTTATTCGCACGACATCTATCTGTAGATGCCCCTTAGGAATTGGGATCAGTATGGGTTCAGGATGATATGTTTGTAGGTGGACTTAATATGTCAACTGGAGTATTGTCTGAGTCACAATGGGTCTGGCCAGTTGATTCCGTACAAAAATTGTAAAAACACAAAATGTTTTTTTGTGACAGCAAAGAACATAAATCTAACAACAGAACGTGTGTCGAGTATGAACTTCAAAAAAAATAGAGAAAAAATGACATTTGAAAACATTTCCTCTTACGAGACGGCTAAACAAGTCCCGAAAGAAAAAGACTCAATATATACAAGAAGCTAACGACTATCCAATTTTAAGAAATAGATATGCGATAAATAATACAATTTCGATTGAACAAAGAAAAGAGGAATATTTGACCAATAAAACACGCTCAAAGTGTTGTGGTACAGAAAAATGTTAATAATAATAAAGAACATAGGTTGGGGTACGATAGACAAGCTCACAAAGATGCATTAATATATCCTAACGGTAAAAATTTGCAAACAGAGGATGGTGCATATTTACAGTGGTTCAGTCAGTAAAACACAAATACGGGGGCGGCAATTAAAAAACATATTTCGGGGGACAAAACATAAAAAGAACACATAAACATTCGCAATCAGATACCATATAAACGACAGAATTAAACCTCACACAATCAAGGGACAGATTAAATTCAACAATATTAGGAGCAGAGGAAGATAGAACATTAATTAGCAATTTTTATGAATTCTAAAAATACAAAATCTAGAGTAATTGACGTCATAAATTCACACGAAAATGCAGGGAAATATAAAGATATAGATAAACCTAAAATTTAAACGGCAACATTCGAAAGTCTAAGGGATAATAATAATCTCAATTTATTCGATGGAATATAAGAAGTATTTATGCAAATTATCGTGTTTTACTTAATCTTGTACAAGAACACATGCCTTATGTGATCCTGTTGAACGAAACATGGTTATTATTACCTTACGTGGCATCAATGAAAATTAGTGATGAGCATAATCGAATGATTCTGAGAATCGAATGTTGAGTACTCGAGTGCGAGTGATCCCAAAAATCGAAATATCATTCGAATGAAATCACTCGGATAGTACGTCACTCGTCACTCACCGATTTAATTCGAGATCCGGCGATGCGAGCAATAAGCACGCAATCACTCGATGCTCATGAGGTCATGTACCATGTGAAACGCCCACATTAATTAGCTTTAAGGTTGCTATTTGCTTGAAGGCGGGAATCATAAATCGGATTCATGGCGATAACAAAATTGTGACCAAAGCTGCATTTTTAGACCCTCGTTTCAAGAAGAAACTGGCATTTGGGAATGAATCCAACGCTGATTCAGTACAACAACTTTTAACTGAAGAGCGGAGTTCCATTGTCAGTGCTAACAATCGAGTAATTGAGCAGGAAAATTTGGACAATGCAAATAAAGCCACTGATGTTAACACAGTTGATCCTAATNCACGGGTTGCCAATGAAATACCTGTCAATTCCAACTACCTCAGTCCCTTCAGAAAGAGTATTTTCGAAATCTGGACAGCTTACAAATTTAAGGAGAAATCGCCTCTCACCGAAACATTTGGATGAAATTGTATTTTTCAAAAGTGTTTGAATGTTTATATTCTTCTATATTTCCTATCATTTACTGTAATTTGTTGAGACTGTTTTTGTTATAATTTATTTTCATTTTTGTGAGGACTTTTATTTTTTGTTTGTATTTTCAATATATTTCAACAAGCCACCATTAAATTTCAATTAGGTTATCGTTAACAAATTTCTGAACATTCTCAGTCCAAACCTGTATTTCATCACATCCTACAAACAAGTGTCAGTATAAAGGCCGGCACAGCACTGTTGCCGGTACGTAGCGGCGCAAGAGTAGAATACTGTTTCGACTATTTTAATTTCACTCACTACTAATTTAATTCGATACATACAACATTCGAATGATTCCATTTGACATCTCGAGTGATTGCAATAATTAAATGACAGATAATTTTTATTTCGATTGATCCCATCGCTGGCGAAAATGATACGTTACTCTGAGGTTATTTCAATACATAATAATCAAAGTAAATAATATAAATATCATAAGTACCTACAACCCGCCTAATAATAGGCTAAATTTTGAAAAGATTTCATTAATGATGACTGAGATTCAAGGTAAAACTATATGGATGGGTGATCTAAATACGCATCACCCCTTGTGGGGCAGTACCATAAGTAATCATAGTGGTAATATATTAAACACACTATTAGATATCCAAAACAAAGTAATTTTAAAAACCGAGAAAAATACTAGATTTACAAACCCTTCTGAAAACACAAGTTCTTTGGATTCATGCATGACGTCCAATGATATAACAGTGAAATATTATTGGGACGTACTGGAGGAGTGTGGAAATAGTGATCACTACCCCACCGTCTGCAGATACAATGATATGATGGAAAATATTCCTCTAACTACTAATAGAAAGGCCCGAATATATTCTGAAACAGATTGGAATGCATATACTTTACACTTGTATGGGCAGGTGGAAAACCATAGTGTGGGGTCATATGAAGAATTAACTTCTTTAATGAATGAGGCTGCTGAAGCTACTATACCTGTTTATCAACTAAAACGGTTGCAGTGCTCTCGGAGCCCCTGGTGAGACAACGAATGCACACAAGCTATTTTTAGTAATAACTGTTGTGTTTTACCTGAAATATCTGAGTTAAATCCGGTCTCGAAGAACGAAATATTGAAATTCAATGTCAGTCAAAAAAGTTTTTTTTTATTCTCCTTGTTTTAGTTACAACAACTGAACATTAAACTAAATATAACTATATACAGGGTAAATCAGAGAGTAAACAAATAATAATGAATATAAATACTGATCATTCTCTCCCGCAGTAATTGATTCGAATGAAAAAAATTACTTCAAATCTGAATATTATCGGGAGACTTCTCTTTGAATACATCAAGTATGCAAAGTGTAGATACAGCTCGCTTAAATGTTGTTCCAGAAGCCGTAACAACATCAACCACTCTGATTTTGCCATCCTTCCCAGGGTGAACATTTGTAATTCTTTCTTTCAGCCAAATGTTCCGTGAACTATCAGGGTCATAAAATAAGACAATATCCCCTATTTATTCTCTGCTGGTGCCATTTACTTCGATTTGCTAGAAATGGTAGATATTTTTAGCCCACCTTTGCCAAAATAAATCTGTGAGCTTTTGTGCTGCCTTCCATTTGTTCAATAAACACAAATCCCTTTCATCAGTTTAAGCTCAAGGTAACGCTGAATAACAAATTCCAATCAAGAAATGACTTGGAGTTAAAGCCTCCATATAATTTGGATCATTGGGTACATGGATAAGTGGTCTCGAGTTCAAAATATTCTCCACTTCTGTAAATACTGTTCTTGAAATATATTCCTGGGGATATCTTGTTGTAAGAACTTCCGACACATTTTTCTTGATGGATTTTATCAAACTCTCCCATGATCCATCCATGAAAGGAACTAATGGCGGGTTGAAAAACCACTTCACATTTTTCAGCGTACAAAATTCCTTTAATTTGAATATGTGTAGATTATGCAAAGAAGTAACTTTCAGACACAAACTGAAAGAAAGTTCTCCTGAAACAGCTACTTTGATATAAACATTGAATTATACGAAAGAAACAATTCTTTCGAAACAAATACTTCTATATGAACACTTTTTTCTACTCAGTTTGTATTTCAAACATTCTTTGTGGAATAAAAATCAGATATCATTCACATGAGTTCTACTTTAAATGAATGGTAACAAATTGCACTTACATAGAATACTGCCATCCTCATGGTAAACACCGGTGTTTCGCCTTAAGACACTTGCCCTAAGGCTCTTCAGTACCAAATTGGATAACATTATAGAGAATACACACACTTCATTCATGAATTACGATTTTTTAATGTCACGGAATAAGCTTGATCTGTTTAGGTCATCGATGACATCGTAATGACATTCATTCACCTATTTGATTTAATCCCAGCCAAGAGGAATCTTATTTGAATTGAAGGGGTTATATATTTTAGGAGTGATTAATTTTTGGGAAAGAAAGTTTTTGGCTTTCTACTATTCCATCTTGATACAAAAAAAGAAGGATGAGGAAATCTTCCAAAGAAAGGAAACGAGTAAATCTATACATGGATGTATAGAATTACTTTCTTTCCCAAAAATCAATCACTCCAAAAAAATATAACCCCTTCAATTCATTTCTCTTTTCAAAGAAAAATTAGATCTCTAATACATTTTGTTTTGTCATATACTTTTTTAGGTTAGTATTTATGATTTGTAATTACTTTGAATGAACCAATCATGATATAGATGATGAATTATTTGATTTCTTTTCTTACCTTGTTCATATTACGGATGAGATACTTTGCATTCACGTAACTAAAGACATTCATATGAGAAGCGTTTGAATGAAAAATACTTCTCTTCAAAGGAAAACAATGATTTTCTAGTAGGGAAATATTTAAATACTGTTCCAAGTTAACATATCATTCTTTCGAAATCGAAAACAGTTTTGCTTCGAGATTAATTTTGCTCAGACTGAAGAATGCACACTTATTTCTATCGAGCTAATGTGATGATTTCTATTGAAATGTATGCACAGTCAATTTGAAGTAATGATCCAACTTCAACTTAAGAGAATATATTTCTCAGTTTATAAAAAATATTTCTTCATATATATCATATAGAATCGCAAGAATTCTTCAAATCGAGATAATATTCTTCACTTTGAGATTTTTATTTTTACTGTGCGGAGGTACATGAACTCCTTGCAGAAGAGGCTGATATTTTGAAAATTAACATCGCAGTATACAGCACCTTCCAAGCATTCTTTTATTCGGGAATACGGAATTTCACTTCTTCTGTTCGGAAACTTGAATGGCGAATACACAAGACGGAAGCTAATATTAATTCGATGAGACATCCGTCTTATATTCGATGTGTGCCTTATTTTGTGTTCAATGAGAAGGAGAAGTGAAAGTCAAAAAGCTTCTCCTCCATAAAACTGATCCCTTTCGAAAATATACCTTTTTTAAATTGAATATTGAAATTTCCACTCACACGGGACAGTATCTGAATCACAAATCCAACCACCATCAATTTACCAAAAGAGTAATTATCAAGACTCGTGAAAGAACTAGGCAACATTAAATATGATCTTCAAAGAAATGATTACTGCAAACTGATGGTGAAATAGATTATGGCCAGTAGACAGCAATAGCTTCACAAGGAAGAGAAGCCGTCACAATCAGTGCTGGTTCAGACAATTGTTGGAAAGGATAAGAATAATTGGATTCAAGTACAACACCAGAACATGCTGCAGATCCGAAAATACCAAACGCAGACTGCGCTAGACTCCCGCTAAACCAGTGAAGCGGAGAGAGGGAAGAGGGGATAGGTTGAAAGTCTTCTAATGATCTATATATAGTCATCTCTCGGAGAAATAGTCCAGTCATCACCCGAAGACGATTGTGGATAGTAACAATCGAAACGTCGGGAAGTAACTCAGCTTGAAAACAATTTATAATTTCATTTACTTTTGGTTTTTTTTTTCTTTTCTCAATTTTTCAATATTTTATTTTTTTTACTTACATTTCTGAATTCTTTCAATTCCTTTTCACTTTTTGATCATTTTCATCTTTCATTTCTTTTTATTCGTCTTATTGTATTTTCATTTCATTTCAATTTATTGCTTATATACAATTAATATTTCAGTTATTCACTCTAATTTCATTTGTTCTTTCAAATATTCAGAATCATTGCAGAAATCATTAGACAATGGAAACATATTGGACATTGTCAACCACTTTCAAACAAACGGTAAAAGTTCTTTTCCTGTCGGTTTTGATGGAGCATTTTGTAGATTAGAAGAAATGAATAAGTTGATGATTACAGTTTTCTTTCCATTACTTTCTAGATATTTATTATTTCAAAGGTTTTTCTCGAAGGAATATCTCTCCAAACCTCGAGATCATTTCTCCCACTTTCGAAAATTGCTTGAGGTATCCACTCGATTCAATCAAATGAAAAATAACTCTATAATGTCTCTGATACATTTCAGTCGTGCGTGAAAACCACTGGAAGAAAGACAATCAGAGCGTAATGTACCCCTAGAACGAGATAAGAAACACAAATGCTTCCGCAGAAAGCGCAAAAACTATGCGGACTGCTCTGAAGGGATAACGAAGTTATTTCGAGGGCACTAATGTCCCGTTTTCACACAGAATACAAAATAAATCTCTTTATTTACAGTCATCGCCATGTCGTCAAAGGTTGTGGGGTCTTTATAAAGAGCCCAACAAACTGTTACGGTTGATAAAATTGTTTGGATACCAGAAAGACATGGAAGACATGTCTGCGGAAGTTGGAAAAAGGAATGAGTCGAAATTGTTGACGATTTTGTGATTGAGTGAATAGAGTTGAACAGTTCTAGCTGAAAGTACATCTGTTGTCGCACATTGAGTGGTAGACTCTCAATATTAATTCATTATAGAAAAAAAACTCGATAGTCGTTCAGCTTAAATGGACTCATTGAAGAAAAACAGTACAATTATTCGGTCGCCTAAAATACCACATCATGCATGAACATTTTGAGAGTATTGATCTTTACAGTTTATAAACCAGTGGATATTTTTAGTACACCAGTATCTGCAATTTTGAGAAGATACTATTCCATTGGGGGAATGTAGACTCATCAGTGAAAAAATTCATTTCAGGAAATTTGAGAAATTTGAGAAAGACGGGAAATTTTCTTGTGCCCAATGGCAGTAATCTAATCGTTCATATTCGTCACCTTCTTTCAATGAGTACAAGAATTTTGGTTCATAAAGTTTAATTTTATAACGAAGGAGACATCTTCTCATTTTCTCTTTTCACAAATTTAATTGCTCGGACCTTTCACGAAAACTAATGAGGGGATTGGACAAATTGATGCTAAGACATTAACATCATCATGATACCTTCTATTTCAATGTGGATTTTCAATGTAGATTCCTTAATACACTTCAGCTTTCAATGAAAAGATTATTCACGGAGGTTGCCGTTCCATGTCGAATACGATTTTGTTGCGGATGTCTGCTATTTCCAGCACCATCACCAAATAACCTATTTCGATTTCTTCTCTAAATTAAGATGTTCAATGGATATTTTTTTACTGTTTTTGACGCATTCACTTTCAAATTGACAGTTGGGGTATGAATAGTTCATTTGTTTCCATGACACTCTACCCTAAATTGGGATGTGTTGAAACAAAATATGAGACACTGAGAAAGACGATTTTCCATCCAAAATGAGGCAAATTCATAACCACTCATAATCAACAGAAAATTGAAAATTTCTCAAAATTGGAGACAATCTAGTAAGGTACATTTGTACAGTTTACATTTGTTGTTGCACATTTCTTCATTTGTACAATGAGATACATTTGAAAAAATAATAATTTTCAATTTTAGTTATTTCAATACATTTATTCCATTGATCGCAACTATTTCATCATTTCCGTAGCTTCCTATTCGAAACCATTAATTGAATATTCAAGAAACGAAATTTGGGTTGAGATTTGATATGTAGGGTTGAAATAGATTTATATGCAATTTTTTCAAATAACTCAAAAAATTCCGTGATAATTATAATTTGTTTCTCAATCCACGAAATTGCGTGTTAATCTCATTCTCCAGGAACAAAACTATAATAAGAAATAGTTATTACTTTGAAAATCACGAACTGAAATCAGTTTCAGAAATTAAGGACTCGAAGTTGTCATTTAATTCACATATAAAAAAACCGTTAATAAATGTAATAGTATTATTGGGAAAAAAAGTTTTTGGCTTTCTACTACTACATCTGGATACAAAAAAAGGATCAGGGAATCTTCCAAGGAAAGGAAGAAAGTTATCAATTTGAAAATAAGTAACTCTATACTTGGTTGTGTAGATCATGCAAAGAAGTAACTTTCAGACGCAAACTGAAATAAAGTATTTTCTGAAACAGCTACTTTCATATAAACATTGAATTACATGAAAGAAAAAAAAGCTTCCGAAACAAATACTTCTATATGGACACTGAATTTTACAGAAGATACTTTTCTCTACTCAGTTTGTATTTCAAACATTCGTTGTGGAATAAAAATCAGATATTATTCTCATGAGTTCTACTTCAGATGAATGGTAACAAATTGCACTTACATGGAACACTGTCATCCTCAATGGTATACATCGATGTTTCGCCTTAAGACATTTTCCCTAAGGCTCTTCAGTACCAAATTGGATAACATTATAGAAAATCCACACACTTCATTCATGAATTACGATTTTTAATGTCACGGAATAAGCTTGATCTGCTTATGTCATCGATGACATCATAATGACATTCATTCACCTACTTGATTTAATTCCAGCCAAGAGGAACCTTATTTGAATTGAAGGATATATTTTTAGGAGTGATTAATTTTTGGGAAAGAAAGTTTTTGGCTTTCTACTACTCCATCTCGATACAAAAAAAGGATGAGGGAATCTTCTAACGAAAGGAAGGAAGTAATTAATATGAATGGTAACAAATTAAACCTCCAAGGCGAAACATCGATGTATACCAGTGAGGATGACAGTGTTCCAGTGTTCCAGTGTTGAATTCATTGGAGCCTCTGGAGACACCCTACATTTTATTCTATGAAAGAGATAACATTAGCAGATCAAGATCTTCAGATGATGTAGTGCGGCAGGTTTTTCAGGGTTTTTCTGCAGCAGAAAAAGCAAATGTGCCACTGGAATCAATCATGTCGCCCCGGAGCGCCAATTAATTTTTGTTTTATTTCATATGAGTCTTCAAAGTAATGTCTTCATCGAAATGTTCTCCCAAAAACTTTTTAATTTTTGAAGACATGATGTTGAAAGAATTTTTCAGTAACTTTCTCTTGAAAAATTGAATGATCACGGTTTTTTTGAAGTTGAAATTGGGACTATAGTCAAGTAGAATCTATTCGGTATGCTGAGCTGGAGCCAATATTTCTAGAAACTATTGAAACCCTTTCTACTTTATCTTGTTGAGAAGTTATTATTGTCAACAATAAAAAATTGTAATGGATGAAACAAAAATGGCATTAAAAATATGAAAAGTATCCTTATTAGAGAATGATTTCAATTCTTGAATTTCACGTGGAAAATCTGAGGAAACTGCATATTTTGTTTCTCACTATATCAAGTTGTTTGACAAAAGATGACGATATTTTTGTTGTAAAAAACGCGAATTATCGGCTGAAATACCCTATTACATATTATTATTGCTCCAGTCTGAGTGAGGTGGAGATATATCAGAAAATAAACTTTAACTTCTACACAAAAATGGTGACTTCATTCAAATGGTTTGATATAATTTATTGTAGGTAATGACAGCGTTAACTTAATAGCTAAAATCTCTCTTCAAAAGTTGACTTCATCAAAAATCCAATTCCTCGCACATTTCACCACCTTCATAGCGACCATTTGTCTTCGGGAAAGCACCCTTTGAATCTGTTTTTACTCGCGGACAAGATCATTACTCACCAAGTTTGTCAGTATATAGCTGTGGAATTCTGATAATAATTTAAGTTCCTTAGCTTGCCGTAAAATGTCCATTATATGGCCTGCCTCGCAGTCTACTATTAGATGTAATACGCCCGAGCTTTTAACTTCTTTCAGCACCGACCTGAAAATCAATAAGCTCTGTCAGAGAGGATGAAATTAATTTCGGGTGATGGACGTGGAGAGAAATATGAAAAATGGAATAGAACATCTGTTGTGTATGAGGAACCTTTGAAGTATTTTCAACAAATCGCCAGCATTCTTGCAACCAATTTTTTTAAGATAATTCTTTAGGCAGCCGACGTTCTTTTCCATCCACCATAGCACTTCAGCTTGGTCATACTGACTCTAACTTCAAACAGGAACGTTGCAGACAGTGACTTTTAAACTGGCCTATATCGCTCGAACTCTAATATTTTACAATGATGAACGAGATTTGTCTAACAGCTAGTAACATATTTTTCTCCAAATTAAATAGAGCAATTTCTGAGAAACGATTACAAATTGATCAGGATATTCACGTATTTATCTGATGATTGCAATTGCGGACTGTTTATATGCATATTGGGAATGCGTCGATTCCAATAGCTCATTCGACAAAACAGAAAGAAACTTATGAAAATTTACTACTCGTGGTCTCAATAAAGTTTCGATTCATATTCAGCGGATCGAAATACATGAAAATCACGCTTAGTTTTGTTCCAAAAAATTTTTCATCATTAAAACTGTCGATTTCCATAATTTTTACGGTTTTTCGAAGTTTTCTCGAAATTTTGAGGGTGTAGGGGTTAAACTAATTTCGAATTCGGATTCAGCGGACCAAAACACGTACCCATAGGTAGGTCAGGTCAAATGCCCATTGTGCTTAATTTTTTTTGTGTGCCGGTGTTATATATGTGAGTTACAATTAAATATCACAAACGAGTATTAATCTATTCCATTTTCATTCGATATTGAAAAGTTTTGTGATGAACTTGGACTCGAATTATTGAAAATCAAGTTACACTTTACGGGAAAATTTTCACTGGACAGTTCACAAAACCGCAACGTCTTTTCACTATGAATTTTACTAGATCGGATTTTCATTGTCGGATATGATTCTAATATGATTCGAAAAGCAAATGAAATTGGAATGAATAGCTGAAATATCAATCATATTGAGCAATAAAATGAAAATACAACAAAAAAAAATTAAAAAAAGATTTTTTTTTTAAATTTTCAATAAGCAATTGAGGGTTATGGTTACGAGTCTTTCGAATATGCAGAAGGCTATACAAGGGCTTGTTGCAATGTCACCAGCAATTGAAGCGTTCTCATCCTCTCTGCTTCTCGGTAAGATTCCTACCAGCTGGGCGGGAGTTTCATATCCCAGTTTGAAAAACCTCCCTAACTACGTATCTGATTTTATAAACCGGATACTGTTTCTACAAACGTAGTTTCTTGACGATAAACCTATGACTTACTGGATATCGGGTTTTTTCTTCACCCAAGCATTCTTGACGGGAGTAAAGCAGAACTTCGCTCGAAGATATACTATTCCTATAGACAAATTGACATTTGATTTTGAAATTTTGCAAACAGACACTTCTAGTGTAAGCCCCCGAGATGGAGCCTATATTTATGGATTATTAACTGATGGATCGAAAGACAAACAGGCTCGCAGAGCTTTT
>WOGN01000301.1:0-27189 GCA_015342105.1 Leptinotarsa texana | reverse complement strand
GGCCAATCCTTAACTGCTTTGATCTTTTGTTCGTCCACCGCCACTCCTTCCCCAGAGACAACGTGGCCAAGGTAACGGACTTCTTTCTGGAACAGATGGCATTTCTTGGGACTAAGTTTCAGTCCAGAACTCCTCAGACGCATGAATACCTCCTCCAGATTTTTCAAGTGGTCGTCGAACGACTTTCCGAACGACTTCCCGACTTTTTTATGAACGCTGAAATTAAACGAAAAATACTTTTCTCTATTCAGTTTTTATTACAAACATTCGTATGGGTATCGAATTAGATATCGGTCACACAATTTAATCAATTAAAGAATTAAAATTTCACTCATTATAGAACACTGTCATTCTCACTGCTTAACATCCGATGTTTCGCCTTATTGGCTTTTTAATAGTAAATACGAATAACATTATGAGAAAACCCACTCAATTCATTCATAATTACGACTTTTTGTCACGAAATGGGTTGAATTCACCCATGTCATCGATGACGCTACGTTCATTCGCATACTTGAATTAAATTCTAGCCACAGGAATCTTGTTTGAATTGAAAGGGCTTATTTTTTTAAGAGAGAATAATTTTTGGTAAAGGAAATTATTGAAATCAAAAGTGGAAACTATCTACGAGAGATACATACGTATAAGGAAATGAATATTTCAAAATGAAAATTTCGAAATGAATTTCGAAATATTATTCTCTCCCAACTACCTTAGACAGTAAGGTGTCAAAAACCAGCTTCTTCCCCGGCTAATAGGAAGTTATTGGCCTTCTACTTTCCCATCTCTATTTCATTTGTATTACAAAAACATTGTTTCCTAAAAATAATATACCAATACAAATTTTCATTAAGATACGCACTTTGCCACACTTGTGTGAAAAAATTCAAACTTCATATTTCTTTGATTTTCATCTCAGATTTTTAACTGAATATTACAAAATCTTACGTAACAAAATTTGGTTATTTCAGATATATGATTTATTGCGTTAGATTATAAAAATGAAAAATATCCAGGAATCCATGTATAAAATCAATTTGTGATTGAATGTAAGATGATATATTCTTTAAGCTATTTTTGGTATTGTTGAATTGCCCCCCCAATTTTATTTTTATATTTTGCAAGTTTTCTGATTTCTCTATTTATACTTCGGTGAAGTTTCCGGAGAGTCACCCTGTAGATCGACGGAGATTTGTTTTCAGAATATGCAGAAGAAATCTGAGGAACAAATGGGATGTTAATATTTTTTGAATCGCTAGAATCATTTTTTGAAAACTACTTATAATCAACGACTTATTGAAAAAAATAAACAAAAAATCCAATATATTGCTTTGTTGGTGACAGCACACATGTAGTGCCATTCCGTTTGGATTCCAGGGCATCGACTGCGGATGCACATCTTCGTTGGCAGCAGAAATTTGTAAATTTCAATGAGGATCTAGAAGTGATTTAGAATTGGGAAGAAAATAACCAGATTCAATTCAATGCCACAAAAACACAGGCATTAATTTTCTCCAAAAAGATGAAAGTCTCCGAACTGAAAATCAGACCTTCTTTGGAATATTGTTATTTATGGAGCTCCGCTCCTAAGCTCCTCAACCTGGAGCAAAGAGCCATCCGCCTGATTGTATACGCGAAATTCACTTGCAACTTTGATAGTCTGGAGCTTTATATAGATACTTCCATGCGAAGTATTCAAGTGACTTGGCACATATGATTCCACCAAGAGCGGTACATATCAGAAATACGTGACGGACAGTGGCTGCTCGTCTTGAGGTCCATCTCAGTACATCTCGAACTTCACTTTTTAAAAACTCTTCCATTTGGAGAAGTGCGTTTATGTGGATTAAACTTCAGCGATTCAAATCCAATCTGAATCGCTACTCGCACGATCACCGTTCTTAGAGGGACTTGAGACTTCTCCTGTAGTGCTTTTGTTTTGTTGTTGAAATAATTTGGTTCATTCGGCAGCAAATCTAATATTTTGTATTCTTTCTTTAGCGGTTATACAGAACTATTTTTCAATGAATGTCTCAAAAATAAAATTTTTTATTTGCTGACAGCAATGAACTCAGTCGTTTGTTTTTGTTTCAGATTATGTTGATGGCTTCCAGGCGTAAATACAGCAAATTCAACACAAAAATTTAGAAGAAGTGAATTAGTAGGCACCATGAAGATAATAATAGTTCTTGTATTAGTGGTAAGTGATACTTTTCTATTGCCAAGGTGTTTTATGATATTGAGTGGTATCCAAATTCGGATCAATTTTGGGAACTATTGAATGATGCCGAAAAATCGACTATAGCATATTGGGTTCCGAACCACGGGTTATCTTGAAATAACCCCATCAAGCAACTGAGGCGGTGAGGTTTTTCCACGTTATATAATTTCCACCAACTCGAGAAACACTTTTAGAGGCTGCCTTCATTTCGGCTTTCACGGTGTTCAATCGCAAGTCAATCAGATATAGAAAGTACGGATTGTTTCTTCAGAATAAATAATCTAGATCGACCTTCAACTGTGGTTGAATGTACTGGCTCATATGAAGTTTTTGAGATAAATGACATGTTCCAATAATATGGCCATGAAATAAAATAGAATCGAACTACTAAGACTAAAGCACAAAAAATTAATGAATAATTTTTAAAATGCAAGGTATTTAATATATCTATGAGTATGAAAATACTTTCAACAATAAACGAGTATGGATGGAACAATGATACAGAAATATTTTATTTAAGTACAAATTAGAAATATTTATTTATTTGTGAGTATATCATGAATGATGTCTCTATATTGTATTGGTGAATATACTTTTTGAAGATGGTTTTCATTGGGTTCATATTATTTATTCCATTATTGTATGTTTTGTACATAGCAGGTGAATAGTTTGAATTTTTGCACTGCGATATTTGTAAAAGTTTTGTTTTAGTACGAACTTTTATAATCATGACCAATTTGTTAAAGACACGTTTTATTTTTGAAAATACACAATTTTATATTATACATATATTATTGACGTACATCAAGTAGTTTTGAATTTATATAATTGTGCTTATTTATTTTTTGTAATACTACAAATGTTTCCAAGTGAATGTCTAATATGCCACCCCCACTGACTATGGCATATTGGAGCTAAATTGTACCAATGCAAAGTATATCATTTCCATTTGGCTGAAATTTCAATGATTTAGTTATTTCCCAGGTATTGAATATGTTATGTTCTTAAGAGTTCCATACTTTTTTCGTGATTATTCATTATTAATTTATTATAGTTGGGTAGTTGAGTTTCGTACCTTGGGAAGGGTAGAAAATTTGTTTTTAAAACTAGATTGTGAATGACCTGTGATCAAACTAGCCTTTCAATACATTGATTTGGCTTTCAATTTTCACTTTCAAATTTTCCCAATTATCATTGTTATATATTATGATCGATCATCTGCAAAACTTTGAATGGAACCAAGTGGGCTGTTGGTGTATAATGTAGGTCCAATCGCAGTACTCTGTGGTGTACCATAAGTAGTTTATCTTTCGGAGCTGAGAGTATTATTTACTTTCACTTTTTGCTTTCTGCTACCCAAGTAACTTCCGAAAAGTGGAAGTGTTTTTCACCGTATTCCTAAATTGTTTAATACCTCCAACAACTGGTCGTGGTCAACATTGTCAGAAGCTAAGTTCAAAAATATACATAATTCTGCATAAAACACTCATTATGAACTGAACAGTGAAACAATCTACAGTGATCCCTCTTGAAAAGTACATGATTCTAGGAAATTGAAGGATATCAGATCCATCTTCGTCCTTCCCTCTTTATGGAAGGTCTTGAGAAAATTATAAATGAGCAACTTTTGCAAATCACCGCAAGTAACATTATTACACCCGTTACGTTTATAAAACATCATAATAACTCGACAACATTATAGGAGCAACAGCTAACAATTTGAGTTTTCTCAGTTTTTTTGAAGTTTTTGACATTTGAATCCCGTACACTTCTATCTATACAACCTTTTGTTGGATTTGGTGAGGGACAAGTTGTTTTCTTGCCAATTTCTTATGCAACCGTATCCAATGTGTTGAGATGAATGGAAAATACTAATTTTGAATGTTGCCGAGCGAACTCCACAAGGCTTTATTTTCAGTCCCCTGAAGATATGCAAATCGATCATTTCTTTGACAAACGAAAATTGAACTGAAGAACTGGTCGCAATGAAATATTTGTCACTAGTATTCTCTCCACTTTTTGGAACTAATGTATGTTGCTTATGTTATTTGGAACTAAGCATACTGCAAGTCAAGCTTCAGATGAAAATTCAAATCTAACTCGCTGGTAATATGCTATCAATGGAGAAATATCTGCAGAGAAACGTAGAATCCAGCTTGTACAAGATTTATGGCAGTAGAAAATTAGTACGCATATCTCATGAAACGAAAAAACGAACCAGTTGAGTATGGAGAGGAGAAGAACTTTATATAAGGCTGGTATATATAATGAAATGAACCACAGTATCTTCATCAAAAAGTAATATAGTGATATAATAATATCCCTAGTAGGGGAGCAATAACTTTTCCCATCTACGAAACGAAGCAACTTCGGAAAAATGTTCATATGCGTTCTTATTTCTTAAAACGACCTAACGAATCACCCTCTGAAGTTCCTTACCGTAGTTAGGAAACACCCTTTATATCTGACGTTGAAGAATATATAAAAAGTTTCGGTTTTTTCCGTATATCTTCGAAACTAAAACAATTTTTCAGTATCATACAATAGTACTCAAAAATTCAACTTACTGTCACTTTGGAGAGTTCTGCATGCATACTCTCAAATTTAAATGGCCTTGTATTTTGTAATGCTGTCAGCTATAGTCTGTTCAAAAATATAAGTTTTCTTTATGAACAATATCGATATCGAGAGAAAAACCCATGCTAAATATGCAAGGGTGAGATAACATTTTTTTATTTATTTTTCATGTTTTCAACTGGCGTATTCACTCATTACCATTAACATAACAAGTACACGGTTGTTATATGAAAATCCCCGCTGAACAGAAATTCGAATTCATTATTTAAGAAAGCATACATTCTACCTACTCATCAGTTGAAAATTCATTTCATTATTCATTCTGTTACGTACTGACCGTACTGGAATATACCTGAGTATAATCAGAGATCTGAATTATCCATTGGATAAATAACTCATAGAGATCCCATTTCCAGAACAGCAGCCTTAAATTGCCTACCGTTTTGATGAACACTCTAGGCTCATTCTAGAGATACAAAATTCAGTTTCCGAAATAATCTAAACATACACAAAATGTAGTACATATGTTGTGAATTATGAATACCATGACCCGTTAATTGATAAAAATTAATAACATTGTCCATGTCGACAAATACTTTTTTATTCTAGAAGCGTTTCGTCAATACCGTTGTCTGTCTAATGATAGATAAATTTTTTTACAACAATATTTATGTATTTATTTGACTGAATTATCTTACATTGATTTTAGTTTATATATTATTTATCCCATTGACGTATGCGAATACTATTTATGTATGCATTGCACGAATAAATCGTATCCTATTCTATTCAATTCTATTTCATTCAACTACCGATGAAGCTATGGTTCCAGTGAAACGCGTCTAAAATGAATATCTCATTTATGAAATTTTTTTGATTATTATAATGGATGATATGTTGTAAATATTGTAAAACTAATTAAACTTTTTGAAGGTATATGATGGAATTGGTCGATACTCAATGAAAATCCGTAACCAATTTATTCAAAAAACACTTTATTGTGAGATTTTCATTAAACAATTTTACAAAAACGCAACACGTGTTTTGCGATACAATGGCTACTTCGGGCGTGTGTTTACTAACAATATTCTACATATTCAATGCTTAATATACCTGATTCTTACCTGAGTTAGTAATTAATTATTGATCCTTATGTAAATTGCCGGAATAGCTAAATCTATTGATTTCTGAACATTCTAGATGATTGAGTTTCAAACTCCTCTCTTCTAAATGTATAACATGGTATTCATGATTGAACTCATGTACTTCTGCTGATTTACAAATGTGAAAGTGATCTTTCTATTTACAAAACTTCTTCTATTCTCTTCAATTCTTCGGGAAAATGTTCTCCCTGTTTGGCCAATATACAGTTTTGGGCAAGAGCCATCAGTCAGCTTATATACTATCCGAAACCGAAATTTTGTTTTTATCGCTTTTAATAAATTTACTTAGACTATTATTCGTTCTGTACGCATTCCCTTTTCAAAAAACGGCAATATTATTGGTTATAGGACAGTAATAGGACATTTCCATATTGAAATAAACCAAATCTTTATTTTCTATGAGTAAAATTTGAAAATAACTGTTAAAGATAGTGAAATATCAATAACAACTCCGGTACAATTTTTGTCACAGACAAATATCCAAGGTGAGCCATTGGAAAAATGAAATGATATCATCTCTTGCTACTTCGTTTTTTGTTCTTTTTCATTGCAATAACCGTCGAAACATAGCATTCATTTTGTTTCTCAAAGTCTTCATCAATTTTCTTAATGGAATGTACTGCACAGATGAAATCGTCAAAATGACTTCTGGAACGTATTTCTCATTAAATAATTTTGAAGAACACTTTGGAATCATTCATTTACTAGAATATTCAATTTATGAAAAAAAAATTAATCGTACGGGAGAAAAATATATTATGAACATTGTAATGCTGATCAAACTTTGTGTGAAGTGTGAATTAATTGCTGTTCGAAAGTCGGAGTTGACGGTCAAATATTGATATCAACTCTAGAAAGTACTAGTATTGAAGCAGACAAGATTATGAGGTGAGCCATACAAACAATAAAAGATATAGTCTTTTGTTTCTTCATTATTCATTCTCGTCTGAATCCAGTAACATTTGAAACTTAGCAGTATTTACCAATTAGATGATATAACAAAATTGTTCGTTGACGAAACAATATCTGTAAATAAATTAGATAATATTTTCATGTAACTATACTCATGAAATTAAAAAAATTTTAAATTCTATATCGAGCAAAAAAAGAGATCAATTATCATTCAATGTAGGTTTGAGGAAAATATTATGTATAGTTAAGATGCTTCAAAAAGTATTAAATGGAGTTTTTTTTGAATCTTTCTGGATATTTCCACCCTCCACATTCTGATAGAAATGAAAATTGTAATGGAGGGATTCATGCAGGTGTAGATAGGGCCAACTTCTCAGTTCAGTCTGGTACGTTTCTGCAGAAATTCATAAAAATTACTAACTTGAACGTTTCGGAGGCAAAAATATGTCTCCTTGTAGCTTTTCATCTATTCAGTATGAAGTGATCTCTGATATTAGTCTGTTACAATTTTGTCACTTTCCATATATTTCTTGAAAACGGGTTAGGTAAGGTTACGTCCAAAGTGAGTGGGACCCTCCACCGCAACCCGAAAGGATTTACTGCGGCTCACACCAATTCACACTCGGCCAAATGAACCCAACTTCTTAACGAAGCCGATTGATTTCTATGGTGAGTGGTCTTTCAGGTCAGATGGTAAGAGTACGGCTCTGCACAATAGTTTTGCCAACCTGCTCATGGGGGTTTGTTCCCCCCCCTGAGACAAATTCTGCGTACGCCGCTCAAGAATTTGGTGCAAGGCGGTTTTATAAGGTACCCCACTCTTGAGGAGACGACTCCTGGCTGTACCACCAAATCCTTTTCAGTTATTGGATCATAAGTTGGGGAGCTGAGAAGCTCTCGCTCTTGAGTCGTAAACTCGACATCCCCCTCCTCTGTAGACTCGCTGCTGAACTAAATTTACAGGGGGGTCAGTTGGAGTCGTAATCTCGACATCCATATCCTTTGTAGACTCGTTCCTGAACTAAATTCAAATTGGGGTCAGTTGGAGTCGTGAACTTGACATACATCTCCTTTGAAGACTCGCTCCTGAATTGAATGTACAGGGAGGTCAGTTGGAGTCGTAAACTCGACATTCACCTCCTCTGTAGGTGAATGGGAGATCAATTGGAGTCGTAAGCTCGAAATCTATCTCCTCTATAGACTCTATAGATAGCACGAGAAAGAATTTTTAAGTTCACTCAATAAAAGTACCAAGAGTAGCTAGGGAAAGAATATATATTAATCAAGGCAGAGCTCCGCATTACCGTGATGTTACGACGATATGGCGATTGGTATCTCGAAGTTTCCGTTCCGTAGGCTCAGTGTCATTCATCCTCTCGGCACGGATACACACACCTTGGGACTAAGCCATCGTTCGGATGTCATTCAGTTAGGGAATAACAGAACCACAAGTGATTCTGTCATTCACGTACGGGCCTACGTGGAAGCAGTCATCCTATGGCCGGTTTGCTCATCATCCCAAGACAATGCATTCGCCGAAGACAGCATGCACAGTGGTTCAGTCAGTAAAAAATGAACAAGGACAGCCAACGGGTAGTCATGTACTATCTATTTCTGAGGAACTGTGCGAAATACATCAGACCTGCTTCTCTGAAGCAGGTCTGATGTTGTACTTGGAACCAATTCTTCTTATCCTCTTCGATAATCTTCTGATGTAGGGAAGTACAAGCACAAATTGTGACAGCATCTCCTCCTGACGAGGGTCCTGCTGCCTTTTAGCCAAAGTCTTTTCTACCATCGCTTTGGAGTAGCCATTCCGTTGAAGATTATTTTTGATGATGTCTATTTCTTTCTCGAGGCCTTCCTTTGTATTACTGAGCCCGAAAGCACGGTCTAATAGAGTCTTGATGATTTCTCTTTCAGTCGATTCGATGGTTCAGATACGGTTCCGTGTGAGTGGGTTTTTGGTATACAGATTTTTCCTACTTAGTGTCGGTCTTCTTCACTGAAACGCCTAAGAATGGCAATTTATTGTGGATTTCCTTCTTCATCGTGAAAGTGATGGTGAATCTCATGCTGTTGATGTGTCTCAGGAAGGCGTCTAGTTCAGTGTTCCCAAGGTTCCATATCATGAAGGTGTCGTCAACTTTATTTCACTATTATTTCATTTCAGTATTATTTCATTTCAGGTTATTTTTGCTTAATAGGATTGTTATTTTCAGCTATTCATTTTTAATTCTCTTTTTTTAATTGTTTCAGGGATTTCAAATCCTTTTATATATTAGACAATGGAAGTCCGAACTAGTGAAATTCATCATGAAACATTATCAATCACCTTCAAACAAAAATACTGTCTATCGACACTTGTTTCGCTAATCAAGTTAGCGTCATCAAGTCTAATTCATCTCAATTTCACGAGGAAGAAATTTGTATCGATGAAGAATTATGTATGACACGTTCCTGATGATTGGGACAACTCAATGAAAAAGTGCGCATTCTCCATCAAGAAAACATGACCTAGAACTCCAATATTAATGCCTTCGTTATTGATTTTTCTGAACGGTCATGTTTTCTGTTATTGACTTCATCAGTTTCTATGAATATTTGTAACAATTTGATGGATAAATTCAATAGGAAACCACAATTAACAAACAATATTACAGTGTACAATTTCAAATAGCATATCACGGTAATTAATTGACGAAATTCCCACTAAAGCGAACTAGCGCCTGGGTTGGTATCTCCATTAATTGAAGCTAGTTAATATTTTCTGGAGTATATAATAGATCAAACCCAAAATCAGATTCGAGATATGAATACAGAAAAATGTACAGCTTTCAAATATAATGAAAGCATTAAAAAACGGTAGAATAAACAATATATTGGGAACCTGCTATTGTTGCGAATATGAAATATTCAAAAAAAGAAAGACTGAAATAAGATACAAAAAAAATTAACACATGATGAAGTAGAGTTTGTTTTCAAAATGCAGATATGATTTGAAAATTCAACTCTCCTTCTGCTATAAAAAGAAGGGATCTCTGATATTAATGTATTCCAATAGATTTTTTCAATAACCTTCATATCCATTCTTCAAATTTACATTCAGAAAATTGTAGTTACTTTTACTTTTCAGGAAATCTGAGAGAGTGTAGAAAAACTTGGACCTAGGAAGGTAAAGGATATTCGCCCTATCACTTTTTCTATTCGTGGTATTAGCACATGAAACCTACTTTTGTCACATGCTCATCAGCGGCGGCCATCTTGATATCATTCAGGTTCCGAAGCCTAGCTCCCTTTCCCTTTGGACTGTCTTTCGTCAAGGGGACGAATGGGTCATAACTGATTGTTGGATTGGTGACATGAAAGTCCTCAGACATCCATGCCGCCCTTTGACAGAGTGTCGGGGCCTTCTATATCGGCATGCTCATCAGGGCATGTGACATAAAAATTATAAAAATAGCTGCGTGAACGCAAGTGAAACATAAGTGGAACCACCTATTGGTGTGACACACAAGTCAACTTGCCAAGTTTTTATGTCAGTGTTGGTGGTTTGACCAATCAACCGACAACTGCGATAGCAGAAATTTGGGAAGATAACCTGAAATGCCATCGGAAAACGAATCCATATGTTTCTAGAAATGATATGAAATATTTCCTCTCTATATCTTCTATCTTTTCATGGTATTGGCTTCGGAATCATTTTGATTTCTCCTAGAAAGGATATATTTTGAATTATGCAGAATGATATAATTCAAACTTGGTGTTTCATTAAATTCAAAAACCTAATGTGTTTATGAAATTAACTGCCTATATTATTTCTTTGTCTGTGTATGTGATAGCTATACCTATTTATCGTGTGAAATATTGTCACATATTTCTGATTAACTGTATGTAATTATATCAAATTTTCCATATCAAAAGTGGTAGAAAAGGAGATGATAAGACTATTTAAAATATGGCTACCGTCTATACTTTGTCAGCGTCGATCAACGCAAACTTCCGTGCATTCCAAAACGGACGGGTTTATATTTTGAGTGTTTGGACTCATTGCATTCGCAATTATTTCAGTAACACTTGTTATAAATACAATTCATTATAATTATAACTGAGTGACTTTTTTTAAATTTTACATTGTTGTGAAAATCAACAGAAAAGTTTCAACATGACTTTTTTATTTGAATTGAAGGGGTTATATTTTTTTTAAGGGAATCATTTTTGAGGAAGAAAGTTTTTGGCTTTCTACTACTCCATCTTGATAAAAAAATGTGGGAATCTTCCAAAGAAAGGAAAAAAATTATCAATTTGAAAATAAGTAACTATAAATGGATGGCAAAGAAGCAACTTTCAGACACAAACTGGAAGAAAGCCGTCCTGAAACAACTACTTTCATATGAACATTGAGTTACACTTTTTACCAACGTCCACTAACAAAAACCATTTAACGTTTGGTATAAATTGGCCGACAATGAGGCGAATAATATTTTGACAATTCTTTTCGTTTTTCCATAATGCAAAATGTAAAGAAAATAACAAAAGAATAGAATATAACGAACAACGGTGTGTGCATGAGCTAATTCTAGGTAGATCGAATTTTTTCTGAAAAGTAACAAGATACTGTGAAAGTTATTTACATATGCTGTAATTGGATTCTGATGACACAGTGAAAGTTTGACTGATAGAAAAATCACCGATACTGCTTGAACAAGAAACACAGATTTGATTGTCTAATGAATACATATTTGAAGACTTTTAAACTGAAGTCATCATGGACGAGAAATAGAGTTTTCTCTTGAACGTAAAATATACACGAAATTATGAAACTAGTTATTTCGCAGTTTTAACATTGGAAAATTATTTAATATACCATCAAGAATGCTAACCACATCATAACGATTCGTCTAATTATTCAGGAGCTTATTCAACAAAATATTTCTCTTGAATATATTTTATGTTGTGCTTATATTCGGATTTCAGCTTTGAGTACATTTCTCTTTCCGAGCATGTCAGGTATGGCGGAAAAGGTTACAATGAAATATATTATCTATTTACATTTTCGAATTTTCCAACATCGAAAACAACACCAGATTGTGGTTTTGAATGTAATTTCAATCACTGTAAATCAGGACCATTCGAAAACAAGTTTGGGATTTTGATGCTGACCGCAGAAATTGTTGTTGTTTTCGAACAGTACATTTTGCTTTATAAAAGATTGATTCTCGTTGAATAAGTGTTGACTATTTTATTTCCCAACTATTTTGTTGAATGAAGTCATGAAGCCAACACCTCTGCAATAGATTTATTATTCAGATTTTGAATGAGTCAAGGATGATCTCTGAGGATCAAAGACGAACTAGGATGGATGTTACGTCCACTGCAGTTTGGTTTCGGTACTGCAGGTGAATATGAAGCTTTTGCTCATGCTGCTCGTAGATATATTAATCTTCATCCAAATCCCGATTCAAAAATTTTCCTGAAAATTGATTTCAAAAATGCATTCAACATAATAGATAGAAACAACGTGCTGCTTGAGGTTGAAGATTCGTTTCCATTATATCCCTTCTTGAGTCAGTATTATCTTGAACTCGAACTAAATTTTGATGAATGCTAGTTGATTACTATTTCAACTCCGAATAATATCTTCGAAATCATCATTTTAAATTTGGATCCTGGTATGAGAATTTTGGAAAAGGCTAAATGATGTCTCCTGGGTGCTCCTCTTTTTAAAGATTCACTTTCAAAACATCTTCGAGAAAAACGGGAATCACTCAAATTTCTGACCACCAGATTGAATTGACTTCTATAACACGTTGCATTTTTTAACACGATTCCAAAACTCATGTACGCCCTCAGATGTTTCCCCACTTGGTCAAGTCAGTTAGAGCTTGACGAATTTGATAATTAACTCCGTTACACGACGGAATATGTTACAAACATTTTTTTCAATGATGATTCATGGCTCCAAGCAACGCTTCCTGTAAACCTTGGCGGACAAGGGCTACGTTCAGCTTCTTCCTTAGCTTTACCAGCTTTTCTAACGTCAGTCAATAGTATTTCTGATCTTATCGATTCCATCCTTCCTTTCATATTTATCAATGTCGAAGACGATTCTTGTGTTGAAGGCGAATCTCTTTGGCATGCCGCAACTAATATTGTTTCTCCTACAGATGAAAATGAAATAAAAATAGCATGGGACCGACCTCTTCTGAAAATTATAAACGATAAACTTCTGAAATATACAAGTATATACGATAAGGCTCGTCTGAAGGCAGCAATGATCAAGGAATCAGGTGCTTGGTTGAATGCTTTACCTGTTGCAAATCAGAACACTATTAGATGATGAATATTTCAGAATACTAGTGGGACTTAGAGGATGAGTAGTGTAATTGATGAGAAAGGTACGCACGGTTTGAGTTGCAGGAGTGCAGGAAGTATATCTTGGCATCACCAGGTGAACGACATATTGAAACGAGCTATGGTGTCAGCATGGTGTCAGCGGATGTTCCTGCATTTCTGGAACACTTAGGTACCAGTCAAGATGATGGTAAACGACCAGATGGTATGTCTCTCATACCATGAAAACACGATCAACCTATAATATGGGACTTTACCTGCGTTGACACGGTTACGGCTTTCTATCTAGCTGAAGGTTGCAAGTCTGCAACATTATCTGGCAAAAAATTGCTGTTTTGGTCCTTGGAACTGTTTCTCCTTCACATAAGTATGATGAGATTATGCGTTGTCTTCATTTCAGTATGGAATTAAAAGCTCTTCGAAACAAGCCGAGATATGTGTATATTCATCAGTCTCCTATCAAGGTTAATTCGCAAGTGATTGATCCACCTCCTTATTTTTCAGTGCGGTCAATGGACTTAGGCCATTCTTGCTCCCCAAATATGAGCTGCAGTTTTTGTGTTACTGGTTACCTTTCAGTGTAAAAACTTCATAATGCAAGAGCCGAATAGATTCCTCTACGAAACCCTCCATCACTTGGAAGGATCGATTGCAGCTTGAGAAATGATTCTTATGCAGATTCCGTGAAATATTTTCTTCCTTACGAATCAGTAGAGAGTTGTCCTGAAAATCTTGAGAAGAAAATTAAATTAGATAATTCAGGAAACACTTGCTACATGAATAGCATTTTACAAGTGTTGTTCATGACGAAGAATTTCAAGAACGAGGTTTTAACCATGAACGAAAACTAGAATGTCTCCTACTTATTTACCAAATTCAAACAATTGCTCATGCAGTTGCAGTCTCTGAAGAATGTATCATCTTTTGCACCTACCGATTTTCTGAAGTCTTTGAAGTTCAGTAGATACTCGTTAAGACAACAAGAGGATTGCTCCTAATTCTTAGGGTTCTTGTTGAATACTCTTCGTGAACAATACTTCTGACCACTCTGGATGGAATGATTATGTACAGTCTATCTCGTCCTATATTTGTAGATCTTTTACTGGAGAAATCCTCACTTGTTTATTACGTAGTTAATGTTTAAGAGGTAGCAAAAACGTATGTGAATTTCTGGAACTTCAACTAGCGTTTCCTTATATGACTGATTAGCAGTCCATGCATAGTTTATTGCCAAATTATCTAAAAATGGAACTTTTATTGGGTGATGATCAACTGTATTGCCGCATATGCGACAAACTAACTATTATAAGAAAACAAGTGAATCTGAGGCACCAGTCAATCTAATGATGACACTGATGATCTTCAAACATGACAACCTCTGACGGATACACCAAACTCTCACAAAAGTTCGAAATAGATGAACACTACAATCTAGCAGACCACTATTTTAATCTTCATGCAGTCATTTGTCACTGTAGTTCTGGCGTTGAATCAGGTCATTATTACGAATTGGTGAAAGATGAAACAGACTGGTTTAAGTTTGACGATAGTCGTGTCACGAAGTGTTCTGGCGATGCTTTGAATTAATTGAAGCCTCTAGAGACACCTTACAATTTGTTTCATGAAAAAATCATCTGCAGATGATTGGAGTTATCAGTGAGTTATTGATGAGTGTTGAATACCAACTCGAATCACGTGAAATTAGGCACTACTTATGCTTCTGGAATCAGGCAACTTCCAAGGACAAATCATGTCTCATTAAAAGCTAGCAAAAAAGCTAGCGCAAAATACTTATCAGGTTTGGTAATCAAGACCAAACTGAAAGTGAAGAACTGCATAACCAGAGAATCGAGAATAATCAGTAGTTGTTAACTTGTCAATGCAAATTCCTCTATGAATTCAATAATATCGGTGATCTAAAAAAGCAAATTTGCTTGCAGAGAAAAGGTATTCCACTTATCTCATCTTTATTTCTGGTATTATATATGACTGTGGTTTCAATTTTTGGAAAGACTTCATCACATTTTTTGGTAGACATGATAGTCTGAGGATGAATAATTTCGTTTAAAGGTGGTTGACAATGTTTCGTGGTGCATTTCATTAGTTCGGACTCCCATTTTCTAACATGAAATAAATTGATTTGGAATCCCTGAAAGAACTTGTAAAAAATTAAAAAGATTAGTTGAAAAACTGAAATTACAATGAAATAACACACGATCAACAACGAAAAAACCAAAAACTTGAACTATCAACACGAGCTGAATGATTCTATTTGATGCAAAAGGATGCACCATATTTTTTTTTCGAAAATGGCGCCATTGAAGTTAGCTGAAAATCTTCAGAAAATGAGATGGTATGATTTTTTCATCAGTAAAAAGCATCTTGAAATAGATATCATGTAAGCTGAGTTACTAATAATACATAATTATGATACTTATTTTAAAACAGCTGAAAGTTATTTTAGGCGCATAATATTTATTACCGTAAGAAATAGATTTCCAAGGAAATCTGCATATAATAGTTGGATTTTCATAATTCGTTCCTATGAGATCGTTTATTACATAAATTATCTGATATTGTCGAGTACTTCAATACATTTCCTTCCCTCAGGACACGATTCTAGCCAATTCCTTATACTCATTCATTTTCCAGCTTCTCAAACAACAGTATATGATCAATATTGTCGATAGCTCGCCTTGAGTCAAAATACAAATCAATTCGATTTTTTTATTATTCAATGTGTGTAGACTAATGATATCAGTAGACTTATCATTTTGATTTTGAGTCTCTTTTGTCTGAATCCATGTTGAAAATGAGCTGAGAGGTTATCTATTCCAGACAAAAAAAAGTTGTGTCTTGAAAGTTCATATCCAATACTTCAGCCACCTAATTTTGAAATAACGAAGAAGAGAAACACGAACAGTTTGTTGTGCTTAAATTTTCCAAAGACTCTCGCGGTGCTATGGAGGGTCTTGCGAGTATACCTTCAACATCAATTCTGGTGTTCTTCGTGTTCTCTAGAGTCCCATATTGTCTTAAACCCTTATTTAATTATACATCAACGACCTTTTAAGAAAGTTCAAATATCTAATATGTTTTACTACTGACAAAGGAACATCTGTCTAAACAGGAAAAAATTTTGGCTTGAGGAAACAGTAATCAAGGATAATCCATGATTTTGTAAACCCAGTCAGCAGTTTTCTGTTAGATGGAAAATATGGGCAAGATGATTCAGGGAACATAATTCCACCAGCTTTGAAGGATTTAACCGGCTTGATTTATGAAAAGGCAAAGATTATCTGAAATTCTTGACAGAATACTGCTGCCCATTGCTCAGAGGTTACACGTAATATTACTATGTCAAAAAAGTAACAAGAATCATTCAATGAAATGAAAATATGTATTATTTATCGCAATCAATTGTATCGCTTCCACAATAGGCCTTTTCCAATATGATTTACTAACGCCAGCGTACAACCCAATAGGAAACAAATTCTTGAACGCTTCTTTTTGGAATCGACTTCAGTACTAGCTGCGAAGTGAAGGAATTTCAGATGAATACAGCGGCTGTTCGATAAGTTTCGTGAAGTGTTTGGCCGGAAACTCGCTTACACGATGACAGCCTTGTGAGATGATGTGTATTCGTGGTCCACAACACTGCGGTAATCAAAACAACTGTTGATATCACATTCACTTTTGATACACTTCAGGAAAGTTTGCTTGGATTCGGCTCAGTTGAACGACACCATTCCAAAACTTGTAGCTGGTTCGCTAAACAAATTCGTGAACCCATCTCTCACCGCCAATGATAATGCAGAAACCTGTAATCAAGCGGAACACGATCAACTCCCGCCAAACGATCAGCTTCCGCTGAAACTATTGAGGCGGAGAGAGGGAAGAGGGGATATGTGAAAGCACTTGAATGACCTATAAATAGCCGGATCTTGGGGGAATAAGTGGATACTAACAGTCGAAACATCGTGAAGTAAGTTGCCTTGGAATCTTTCAATTTTTAATTTTTATTTCTTATTAATATTTTTTTTCATCTCGTGTTGATAGTTCAATTTTATTAATGTCGCTTGTATTTTATTTCATTGTAATTTCGGTTTTTTTGCTCAATGTAATTGTTTTTTTCAGCTAGTCTTTCTGATTTTTCACAGATTCTTTCAGGGATTTCAACTCAATTTATATCATATTAGACAATGAAAGTCCGAACTAATGGAATGCACCTCGAAACACTGTCAACCACCTTCAAACAAGAATGTAGAAAGTGACCTGTTTCATATATGTGATGATACCCACCTTTTTTTGGATTTTCTTTCCTTTTACCGTATAACATTTAGATATAGATCAGCAACAACTGGAAGAGATGAAACGATTGTTAATAGAATACCGCCGAATCGAATGAAAAAACAGAAACTATAGTATTTCACTGTCTGAAAGTGGCTTTCTGCAGTAATTGAATCTGAACCCATTATTTTTGTGCTTTCTATCATTTGGCCATTAATCTACCTCGATTGAGACTTCTTTAATTTGGGCAGATACTCGATATCGCAGTAAATAAAGGCTTTTAAGAGAAATATCCCACCGAACACAATAATTGGTTTTAGATCTATTAAATTCAAGGAAATGTTGATAATAGAGAAGTTTTATGGGTCACGAAGAATCGACCTAATTTCAACGAATACTGAAATCAAATGAAGTGATTCACATCTATGAATTCTAAAAATAGTTTGAGAAACGGACATTATTCAATTTTTTCAATAGTGTGAATATTATTTCATAAGCGACTTCAAATTGTTCATACAAGTACTGTTGAAAAAGAAACTCATAGGTTATATGATATCAATTTTTTTGGGAAAGACAGTTTTTGGCTTTCTACTACTCCATCTTGATACAAGAAAGAAGGATGAGGGAATCTTCCAGAGAAAGGAAATAAGTAAATCTATACATGGATGTGTAGATCATACAAAGAAGTAATTTTCAGAAACAAACTGAAAGAAAGTCCTCCTGAAACACCTACTTTCATATCAACATTGAATTACACGAAAGAAAAATTCTTTCGAAACAAATACTTTTATAAGAAAACTGAATTATACAGTATCAAGATGGAGTAGTAGAAAGCCAAAAACTTTCTTTCCCAAAAATTAATCACTCCTAAAAAATATAACCCCTTCAATTCAAATAAATTTTTTCTTTTTGCCTGATTTTTTCGAAACGGATGTACTTCCAAATCCACTTCAAGTCAAAATTCAGTGAATTGAAAATTTGCCTGAAATTCTCATGAAATTTACATTTGTTTTCAGGTTTTTGAAATTTCAAACCAGAGAGAATATAACAAATAAGACCTATCCCCTTGTGTTTCATGCAACTGAGACATATATAACAGAACTTATTGTTTATAGTGTTTACTAATGACACTGAGCACTCATTTCATTATATCATACCTTTTCACTAAAATTTTCTGCAAAATGAATATTTTATGAAGTTTTCTCATTTAGAGTCACAAAAATTTGTCTCACATGTGACAAAATTTCAATGGTTACTTTTGGATTTGGATTTTGTAGAAATCACATTTGGTGAGGTTTTACTTGAAAAAAATGTATGTGAAATGAAGAATTTTGCAAAATATCTTATGCAGCTCAAATTTCGCATATCGACTTAGATTTTAATTGAGAAAAAAATTTTCAGTAACTCTTTTAATTATCTGAGAGATGCGAATCACGTTACCAATATTTTTTGATTAACTGTTATGAAAGCAAAAATTGATACGAAAGTTAGTTTTTGGAAGAAACGATTATTGAAAAAAAATCCACATGATTTGGTACTTGAAGAGGTTGATTGAGTTGAAAGGGGTATACTTTCAGAAAAGGTATGTATTTTGGAAAGGGAGGTTTTGGCTTCATACTTCTTAAACTCCATTCAAATAAGAATATTTCTGAGGAAGGAAAAAAGCAATAGATTCCTAAATAACTCATTACAAAGATGTGTAGATCATGTAAAGACGTAACTTTCAGACACAAACTGGAAGATGAAGCTCTTTCGACATAATTACTTTGACATGAATATTGAATTTTACGAAACCAACTTTCACGGAATCAATTTACAAATATTTGTTATGAAATCGAATTAGATATCATTCACAGAAATATTACCTAGAAAAAAGAGATGAAATTTCACTCACATGGAACACTGTCATCCTCAATGGCGAAACTCGATATTTCGGTATAAGACAGTTGTTTTATTTTCCTTCAGCACCTATCTGGAGAACATCACGACTTTATATGAAGAAAGGGCTAAATCAACTCATGTCACGATGACAGTACGAAATGACATGTATACACTTATTTGATTCAATCCCAGCCAAATGAATCTTGTTTTGAGGAGAGATTACTTTGTGGGAGTTCATTCCAAAATTAATTGCTTTCCCCATTTTGTTTGTATGAAAATGAAGAATTGGAAAGCCAAAACTTTGATGAGTGACTCATCATATATAGGTTTTTCAGAAAATATACTGATTACATACATACCTCAAGGCTTGAGCCATATTGCTCACATCAGCAGTCCATTCAGCAATTGGAACTGTCATTGGTTTCCTTTACATATATTCACGGTCTTTAAAGCATTTTTTTCAAAACATATCTGATCCAAATATTCAAAGCTCCGAGGAGAAGAAAAGTACAGCTTTCATTCAACGAAGTAAATTGGATCAATTTAGTTAGAAATACAAGTGAGCTACTATCGAACATTTCTTTCAGCAAAATACTGTCTACTTGAAGTTGCTCACCCGCTATCACCCTTCTTTGTAAGAGATTTAAATCGATTTGGTTCAGCCGTTATTCCTTGACGATTTCAAAGATTAAACCCGCTTAAAATCTGAAGATTCAACTGTCAGCAATGAAGCCTGTTCTCTGAATCATGGAAAGCAATTCGGAATGAAATGCGAAATAAGATATACCCTTTTAAGGCATGAATAAGACATGAGTCTTCCAGATTTCTCTTGTCAAGTGCAGAAAAACTGGGAATATATTCGCGTTTTTGGCATGATAAGATACTATATGGAATTTGAGAAGCTGGAATAGACACAGGCGGTTTATCTGGAAGTTACTTCATCGAGAGTGGTGAAAATGAGAACTAAGTTTGAATTTTGACTTCTTTTGTTACTATTGAATTTCAGCATTCCTCTCAAAAATTTGCACCCAAATGATAATAATAATAATAATAATAATACTAATACCGTTTATTGTACAATGGTTTTCCATTTATAAGGCAAAAAATAAACAATTCAATTGTACGAGTTATATCACTATCTCATTCAGGTACAAAAGGAAATGAAATTCATATAGAACAAATAATGAAATAGAAATCAATTTTGAATCAATAATAATCATCCATAAGTCACAAATGTACCCAAGATTTATTTCTTCGAAGCTACTGAACTCAGAATCTTGAAATACGCGGGTAGGTTCTTTGTGTAGCGCAAATAAGCATCAAGGAAGGGAATCAGGAATTTCCACTCCCAAGGGAGAAGAATAGGGGTTAAGATGGAAACCTGAAGTTTTGGATGGAAAAAATATTGTTACCAATTGTTGTTTAAAATAGTATGTCATGAAACTCAATGTGATACGTGGGCGACAACCGTTTAACAGTATAGAAATGTAGGCTTTCACGGCTGGCATCAATGTTGTGGTTGGTTTTCAAACCTTTCGACTGCAATTGCGGAGTCATCCCCAGAGTGGTCGAAGTAGGTACTCTTCTTGACGTGACAAGACACGTTGAGAAGAGTACTCCGAGCATACCACTGAAGATGACTGCCGCAGTTGCTGTAGAAACGTTTGGAGATGATAACCAAAGAAGACCACGGCAAAATCAAGCATTTAAACAAAACATCATTTAACAGTATTTTATTTTCATGGAGCTCGAAACAAAGAAGGCATCGCGAAACGTTCTATAAATTTATAAAAAGTGCATTTGTTTTCTTTGTAGTAATGAGGACCAACAATAATCAAAATAATACATTTTCAAAACTAACAGTATGATATCTATAGTTTATAGCTTATATTGTAAACAGTGTGATATAAATAATCTACATATATTTATCCATCGATATATATATACATGGCTTTCCTCAATTTTAAAAGAAAATATGGCTTTCTTCTCATATTTCATACATAGTAGGACATTTATAGAAAAAACTCTGGATCATTTGTTATAGCATTTTGAAAGTAAGGAAAAAAATACGATTTTTTGTTTCCATTGAGGATTCATGTACTGTAGAAGCTAGAAAGCTATTTTTAACACTTCTTTCAGAGGTTCGAAACAGGATCCATAATCTCCTTTGACACATAAATTTTGTTGGCCCAGGCCATGTACGAAAAAAAACATACTTTATAATTTTTGAATCATTTCAAATCAAATAGGTAACTAAAACATAATTGAATACAAAAACGAATTTCACATCGATATCTCATTTCTATGAAAAGGTGGGGCACCGATTATACTGTGATCGCCGATAAACGGAAAAGCGTCAAAAAATTAGGATCTGTTTGGAGGGAAGATGATTTTCCGGGAATTTTCCTGAAAAATATTTCCATAACTTCGCAAGATTTGATGATCCAAATGAAAGTTTCTAATGCTTATCAGTTGAGAATGGTATAAACAATTCCTAGTAGATAAATAGTTCAGTTTTTGCCATTCGGATTGGAAATTAGAGATTTCCATAGTGAATACAGGTTTTGAAAACGGAAAATAATTGTTATCCGAAATTTTAATCACTTAAGAAAGCTAGGTATCAATATTTAATTTCTTTAATTGATTTCTTTCAATTCCTAGGCAAAATTCATGAATACGACAAGTTACTGACTAATTGGACTTGTAGTTTATATTAAGCAGTAAGTTTTTGGGATTACCTATTCAGTTTGCTTTGTGCTATCAAATGAACCAAAAACCATAATAAAATATTGACCCCTTCACGAAGAAGTATCGTTTGAAGAATATTTAGTTTTTGTGTTACTTCACATATTTTATTCTTCCAATCGACGTTTTGGAAAATTTTAGTTTTTCTCATCAATTTTCACATTCGATAGAATTTACGTATAAGTCTACACCTCAATTGTTGAAACATATCGCATCATCATAATACACTCATTCGAGTAACATTTTATTGTGAAATTTTCAGTGGAAAGTTTACAAAACCCCAACATGTGATTTGCTATACATTAGCTTTCTCATCCATTTTCTACTCAATTTGTGCTTTATTCAAAAATAATTTGATTCATGTGACCATCTTACCTGAGTTCAGGTAGAAACTAAATAAACATTTTCAAGAATCATAAAAAACCTCATTTAATGGACATGTAGAATTTATACTTAATGCAAGTATAATATAAATTTTTATCATAACATATCAATTACTGATTGTTTTACCTGAATTTAAGAAAAACTGAAAACACTTTCCCAAAACCAGAACAAAAACTAGATTTCTCCGGTGTATGAAATCGAACATGGGAAACATGTTCCTTATAACAAGGTAATGAAATTATTTCACGTTATAGCAAGCTATTGTATAGCGAAATACGTGTCACGCTTTTCGTAAACCCTTTATGATGAAAACCATACAATGAACTGTATTAACGAGTTTTAGTGTTATTCGTTTGGTTTGACTAACATATTTCTTTTCAGAATTCTCACAGCTAATGTGTTGCTAACTCAAAATAATTCATCGAGTAGATCGAAGATGTAAGGTTGCGAGAAGGGGAGATCGTAGTATCCTTTGACGTATCTTCGTTATTATATTTGAAGGATCTTTAAGATTTTAATGGAATAAGTTGTGAAGAAGTTGAAAAGTACATCCGGCTTACCAAAGTATGCATGGATCAAAATTGCCTACAATTCGCCAACTGTTTTTATATGTGGTACGGAAATGTGAAAGCCGTTGTTTCTTTTCACGGCTAATTTGTTTATGGGAAGATTCGAAACGAAAGCAAGGGAAGAGTTGGATTATTTCCTACCAACCTGGATCCGATACGTGGATGATTTATTTACCATTATCGATACAAACAGGAGTAAGTTAAAGGATTTTGTATTTTGCTTCAACAACAAAATTGCGAGTATGAAGTTCACATATGGAATTGAAAATGGAGAAGAACTACCATTCTTCGATGTACTAGTCATTAAAACTGTCAATAAGAGTCTAGAGTTAGAAAGAATACGTGCCTTTCAGGTATATCCCTGACAGCTCCCATCATTGTCCACAACAAAAAATGGCGAAACTACAATTTCTTGTCCATGAACGCTCACATCATCCTTGAGCAAAAAAGGTATTAGATTTAGGAAAAATTCTTATGTAGGTAGCTGCAAGCAACGGATAACCATCAAACATAGTGGATAAATTCAATAAAAAACAAAATTAAGGGAAATTTCTTCGTAATGCCTCGACATTTCGAATACAGAAATATTCAAAATTCATAGAGCTTCCATGTGAACCCAAATACACCAATGGGTGGTCCCATTATTATTTTTAAAAAAATTGAATGATTTTAAAACTGCACGTACATTTTAACAAGTGATGGGCAGTCCGAAAGACAGGACAAGAAGAAGACAAGTGTGAGATTTACGTATTAAGCTGCGAGGATTGTGATAAGAAATATGTTGGTCAAACCAAACGGGCTATATTAGCTCGCTAGTGTCTAGTGTCTAGTGAACAGCCGTTTTTTGATCTTATACGTGAAAGTGAAAAATAAAAAAACAGATAAATATCAGAAAGGAGCACTAACACAGGAAAAATAAATAATAAATTATTTTTATCAAAAATAGGTAGTTTAGCATAGGATCGATAACAGATAATACTAACCAGTGTAGTTGGGTAATTATGATAGGTAATAGTTAGGCTACTAGCATATAAAAATACAAAGTGATAAAATTTAGTCATAATGATATCTCCTGATGATGCTACCTTGGTTAGCGAAACCTACGTCAAAAGACCTTTTTTGTTCTGATGTTTGGAAAGTGTTTTCAACGCATTCATTTTACGTTAGAGGTTTCAGTACGAACTATCAAAAACTAATTGAAAATTTGAACAGCATAAATAATAGTTTTACCACACATCAAATGAATATGTAATAAACTAACTACCTATTTCCATATCAGGAAACAGATTTAGTTGAAAAGAATTCTTTTCAATTTGGTCATTCAGTAAATTTCCAGAATTTTTGAATCTATCGATATCTAATTACTCAAAAATTTGAGTTTTAAAAGTTTCTCTTCCAAACGTCATGGTTGCTTCATGAAATTATGCGGAAGATGATTGCAAACTACACTTTCGTTTTTTATTCATTATGCAATTTCATTTCTCTTCTGAGTCGTTATTCTGATGTGGAAATTGGTAGTACATAAGATATTCATGTAATGAGTTAGTAAAGTCTTTGTTTTTCAATCATTTTTGACTAAATAATTTCAGTCTGTATGAAAACGCTTGAGAAACTAATTGAATACCAAAACATGTGTTGTGATTTGGTCAACTGTAAAATCTGACAATGAAATTTTACTTGAATGAACACGTCCCCTTAAATAACACTTCATTATCCCTCTTCCAAGAACATGTTGACTGCGCAGCCAGTAAATTATGCACCAAAGGCAATAAATTGTCGACTACCTAGGAGCAAACTCCCACGTACTGACAGGGGATGCGTGAAGATGTCAGATTTAGTAAAGTTTACCCAGTCAAACAATCAATATGTCTTTTAAACCCTCTCATTGGCTATGGAATACGATGTGGTCTTATCCTGCATAAATATATTCTAGCGGGAGTTACTACATAAAATTGGGTAATGATTATATTAGACAAGGATTTGCCTTCAAATTAGATAAATGAAACTTGGAGATTCTCCAAGTTTCATTTATCAAATTTATCTGAAGAACCAATCATTTGTTGGATAATGTTTTTTTTTCTCGATAAAGAACTACGTATTTTGAATTGTATCGAATAGAACTGATCTATGCACTTTTTGGCTCGTTTTTCTGTGTATTATCTACACAGAGTTTTCAATTAACTTTTTTCTCTCTGCAGTAGTTTCCTACTATCTATGAAATGATGAAGAAGTAGTTATCCAAAATATTTTTTGAACTAATCTCAACTAAAAAATTATTTGAACTTTTCATCGACTATTCACATGATGTAAAGACATTTTTAACTTTCCCTAGCAACCATGAAGGAATCGATGAAACTATATTTACGAATGAATTTTTCGCATTATAGAATGTTTCTGGGGTAATTTCGTCGCAAGCACCTTCTATGCTATTCATAATTTTTATAAGGTATGCTTTAGATTCCAACAAACTCTACAAAAATATAACGCCGTCATATCAAGTGATGTAGAGGGCCGTTCTAGGCGACCACAATTTCCTATACGCCAGTTCGGATAACTATCCTCTCTCAAATCAGTCTGTAATAATGAGGAGCTCAGCTCTGACTTACTGAAATATTATATAAAATGGATATAGAACTCATTTTGATATTCATGTGCTTTCTGTTGCGTTCAGAATGAGGAATTTCATTAGAATCAACACCCTATAACTGTATTCTACGTTGGATGGATCAGAAACATAAAACAAAAATTTAACGAGAAATCCAATAACTTTTTTGAGGTTTCTTCACAAAGTCGAAATGGAGTAGAAAACCTTTGAAACTATTTCAAAGCAATATTTGGGCGGGCGTAACAAAGTGAAGTTTCATCAAAAAAAATCTCCGACAGCGCCTTTGAGTTCATATGCTGGAATTGAGAAAAATTAATTGGAGATGGATCGACTTACTCAAGATGTTTCATTCATTTGCACATGATTAAAAGCCATTTTGTGCAGACAAACGTATCAGGACTATGCTACTAGCTCAGAGAAAGGAGAAAGGGAACTCAGAAGAAATTAATGTTGTGTTTCTGAAAAACCATTTTTTTAAATAGTTTGGCTCCCTTTCCAAACATTATGAATAAGTCTCTTGAAATCAACAATTTTCCAGAACAATTAAAGGTATCGATAATAATACCTATCCGCAAGATATAGAAGTCTCAGAAGGCAGTAGATCTTCGACCTTTCAATGTACTTAGTGCAATAGGAAAGTTTTTAGAAAACGAAGTGTATGAAAAACAGATTCGGCATCTAGGAGGTAAACAATTGATAAGTATTGTATAATAAGGCTTTCGATATACAAGTCTCAGAAGGCAGTAGATCTTCGACCTATTAATATACTTAGTGCAATAGGAAAGTTTTTAGAAAACGAAGTGTATGAAAACAGATTTGGCATCTAGAAGCATAAGTATTGTATAATAAGGCTTTCGTGGAAAACATAGCTGTGAAACTGCTATTTAGTATGTTCTCTATGATGGAATTGTGGCCAAAAATGGAGAAGAAGTAACTGGAGCACTTTTTCTGGACTTCAATGAGCTTTTGAAATAGTAGGTCGAAGAAGGTTGGTCAAATGTTGAGAGATTATGGTATTGTAAGAGATGCATTGTTGTGGATAATTTGTTATTTGGATAATAGAAAACAAGCAATTGAAACATATAATTCAGTTGATAGTACTCATGATATTCCACAAAGCAGTGAATTGGGGTCATTATTATTTTCTGCTGTAGATCGAAGACTTTCCACAGGCTTCTGGAAGTTGTTCAATTCATCTGTTCGCTGATGATACTTTATTGTATTTTTCTTCACCTGATCTCAATCAAGTTTTGAAAGCTATCAATTCTACTATTATACAGTAAGAATCTTCTTAAAATAAATACATAGAAAATTGAGTTCATGCTCATCGGGAATGGCTGTGATTATGGACAATTCGGTATTTCTTATATAAAAATGAATGTGGGTAATGAAGAAATCCCAGTTGAAGAAAAAGTAAAATACTTTGGAATCATGATAGACAACAAGCTATATTTCAAAGAGGATGCCAACTATATAATGATAGCATAT
>WOGN01000300.1:0-27190 GCA_015342105.1 Leptinotarsa texana | reverse complement strand
GATTATTTTCACAACGTTTCGGCAAAGTCTCATTTGCCATCTTCTGGTGCTGATGATGCGCAAAGATTACCAATAACACGGAGATCCGTTTTATCACTCCGCACGAGCAATCTGACTGCTCAACCCCAGAAGCAAAACTCGGCACATGACAATACAGGTACAATAACAGAGGCAAGAGAGGCAGCTCAAGTAATAAGACCAAAACAGGTAGTCGAGCAAACACAGGTAGTGGCAGCAACGCAGATAAAGGGAAACATCCACCCCTATAAATTGAGACACAGAGTTCGGACTAATCAGTCTGGTTGAAAAAACCAGGCAGCACCAGAAGATGGCAAATGAGACTTTGCCGAAACGTTGTGAAAATAATCCTTGCGGGGACAAAATACACAGAACACGGAGCGAAACCCGAGATAACAGAAAAAGTTAGGATGTTAGTTTTTGGTATATTGAAAGACAACCTATAAGCATCACACCAATCTTCAACTTTACTAATATCATTCTCAATCATTTCATGCAATTGTATGCAATTTTTATCATGCCAAAGTATTGTGGTGTCATCTGCAAATTGAGTGAACTCTCCGGGAATATTAATTGAGGCTAGATCATTTATATAGACTAAGAAAAGGGTGGGCCCCAGAACTGATCCTTGAGGTACCCCCCATTTAATTTCTAATTTGTGTGATAAGTTGCATTGAAGATGTACGCTTTGAGTCCGTCCGGATAAATAAAACTCAAATCACTGTATTACTACAACTCTAAACCCATGTTTCTCTAATTTTTGCAACAGAATGTTGTGGTTAACACAGTCGAAAGCCTTTGTCAGATCACAGAAAACTGATGCTGCAACTTCCCTATCATACAGATTCAGATAAATATTTTGAAGAAGGTTGAAAATTGCATCATTTGTTCCTTTCTCTCTTTGAAATCTGAATTGTGCATAATTAATAGTGTTATGCTTATTCAGAAAGGTTATTAATCTTTTTTTCTCGAGTTTCTCTATTATTTTTGAAAGTGTGGGTAACATTGAAATTGGTCTGAAATTTGCGGGATTATTAGTATCACCCCCTTTATGTATTGCAATTACTATTGCGTTTTTTAAACATGATGGAAAAACTCCTGTTGCAAACGAAACATTTACTGATTCAACTAGTACCATAATATCTGAGTCGGGGAGATGTGAAAATATTTTTATAGATAAATCATCCCACCCAGATGCATTTTTATTTTTAATTTCATTAAAAATCTGTTTCATCTCTACTGTAGGCGTGAAAAAGAATGATTCGGAAACAGAGATGTGATTTATAAATCAGTGGATCATTTGATGAAATAATCTGTTAAGAAACAGTTTCTGCAACTGAGCAGTAATATTCATTGATATCGTTGCATTCTAAATTTGTTTTCACAGGAGCAGAGTTGTTTCTACCTCTCAATTTATTGACAGTTTTCCAGTTCTCTTTTTGCCAGTGACTTACATTTTCTACTCTATTCTTATAGTATACCTTTTTAGCCATTTTCAAGGTTTTTCTATAAATGGAGCTATACTTGTTATAAAAAGGAATTAAGGTTTAATTTTCACTTGTAAAACAAATTGGTTTTTAACCCCCAACAAACTTCTCGAAGCAGAAAACAGAATTATCTGTCCGGTTATATCCGGTTCAGAGACATTTATCTTTTTGGAGAAAATCGATGCCTGGGTTTTCGTGACATTGAATTGAACCTGTTTACTTTTACCCCAATTCGAAAGCTCTTCTGAATCCTCATTAAAATATGCAACCTCTTGCTGCCGATCAAGATGTGCATCCGCAGCCGATGTCCTGGAATCCAAATGGAATGACGAGACAAGTGTGCTGTCGTCAGCAAAGCTACATTTTGGATTCTTCGTTTTTTCCAATAAGTCATTGATATACAAAGAAAAGAGGGTTGGAGACTATATAAATCCCTGGGGAACACCAGCGTTGGTGGTAAAACTATTCGAGAGATAGCCATCGACGCCCACTTGCAGGGAGCGTTCTTTCAGGAAGCTGAAGAGCCATACACAAAAATGATCTGACAAGTCATAGCATCGAAGTTTGGCCAACAAACCGTTATGCCACGGTCAAAGGCTGTAGATATATCACGGGCAACATCTCTTGACTCTCCATCTTTTTCGATTCCGGTATTTCAAATATGGGTGACATACGATAGAAGGTCGCTTGTTGATCTTTGTTTTCGAAAGCCATATTGATGATCGCTCAAGATGTTTAAGCCTTCCAAATATTTGAGGATATGGTGGTTTACGGCTTTCTCCATGATTTTTGATATCACTGGTAGCAAAGCGACTGGTCTACAGTTATTTGGACAATTTTTTGCCCTTTTTGGGAATAGGCTGAATGCGAAGAATCTTCCAACAAGAAGAAAAAACTCCTTCCTTGCAAGGCAAACTACTGGCGCGTGTTAATTTGCGCACTTTTCAAATACGATGACGAGCACTTCATCAGGACCAGACGCCTTGTTGATATTGAGCTGTTTCTAAATTGGCATTGTGGATTCTAGTGAGGGAATAGTGAGTGGTAGTGACAGTGTGGGTAGTGACAGTGAAGTGGGACGCAAATTATTCAGCTAGTAGATTTGTTTTTTCTATGGCTGTTGTTGCAATTGAACCATCCGCTTGTTTAAATTGTGTAATGGCGGATTTTGTGAAGCTTTGATCAACAGCTTTAGCTACCGACCAGAAGGGTGTAGACCCGTTGGGATTGGCAAGCAGTTTATTCCTAATTCTCTGATTGTGAAGTTCTTTGCTTTCATTTATTCTGAGTTTGCAGCTGTTGAGAGCATCAACAAACTTCGTTCATGTGGCCATATATGTCATATGGAGAAATAAAAAGCCAAAAAGCTCTTTCAATTGATGTAGTACACATGAAAAAATGTAGGATCTAAGAGAGTGTAGAGGTATGCAGCTACAGAGATACCGTTAGCATGAAAAATATATCCTGCAGATTACATATTTCAGGGATTTTCATTATTTTTGTTTTGGAAATACTCAGGTTTCAGTTCCAACAAAATCTATATCGTCATTGTGGTTTGAGTTTTTGGAATGAACTTATTGAAGATGTTATACTCGATAACTGATTTGTGCACTTGAAATGATCTGAAATCTTAGGATGAAACCTGTCAAATAATATCACATTTGAAAACGTCGGGCGCGTCCGAGGAATGTAGCTAGAAATATCTATAGTTTTCCATAGAGTAGTCTACAAATGTTAAACATAAATTAGGGAAAGCAGAACGTTTTTTGACATTTTTGAGTTACCTTTCACAATCTGGAAAAACAAAAATTGTAAAAGAAACATGTACACGAGTGCATGTTAAAATATGTTTTTTCCGTTAACGAGCTGTTGCATCCCTACGAACGATAACCCTCAGAATTCAAAACTTGTGCGAGCTAAGGACTAACGAGATCTTACCTTTTAACGTGTGATTCCTAACACGAATTGGACGATAGCAAGTGAAAATCGATCGTTTAGACTTCTTTGTGACACTTCTTGGAAAACTGGAAGTCTACCATATCCTTATTTACTATACCCAGTATGATCCATTTCATTCTGTGATATTCATGTCAATCGTACTTCACATCTTTTTCTATCGTGGTAATGAATATATATGACTGATAACGTTTGTTCTTAGGAAGGTTGTTTGATATATTCAATAGTTAGGGTAGAGCGTGGTCTGCAATGGCTTTTGCAAATTGAAACGTATGAAATAGATACATGACGACTAAAACAAACTAGAACAACTTCCAATTGAAAAAGTAACGTTATAAATTTAGTCCCACTCATAGTTCATGCAAATATTTTTCAAAACATGTACACTTTGAAAATCTACACGAAAACAAGGATCTGGAAAGTGGAACAAGCTCAACAGAATGAGGAATTATGGATTTACTATAAAGATTTGTCTGAAATTGTTACTTTTAGACTTTTAGCTAAAACAAAAACCAATTCTTTACACAATTCGATATATTTCATTTTTTGCTTGTCTTGTATGATTTTTTCATCTTCATTAATCCAGCATAAGAAGAGTAATTCGTTCTTCGGAAGCGAATCTGTCGGCATTCAGTTCATCAATTTGTCAGGTGTCGTATACAGCCACAATTCAACTCAAGTTATAGCATTTCTTTTTCACAAGCGTTACAGCAATTAGTTACAGGTTGGCCGAGGACTGCATTCAAAACGAGAATAACTTTCCCAACAGCTATATTTTCTCAAGAGTTCAAGACAAATGAATAAAACATATGAATGGTGCTCGCATCACTGCACACTATTCTATAAATACTAGAGGTATAAATCCTCCTTTTTATTTTGTGAGTCTGCTAGCGGTTTCATGTCTGGTAATTTTATGAGCGATGCATTTTTATGAGTGCTACAATTTTGGGTTGGGAAGAAACTAATGAAAGGGATATTATAGGTTTCTATACGCGGTCTTAGCTTATATTCGTCGACATAACGCGGCACTAAGTATGCTTTATTACCACCCACGGCTCTTTTGCGGTATTGATGAGTCACCGGTGTTGGCTCTACATTCTGGAAAATGAAAAATGTCGAATTTCGGAGTTCGGACATCCCCTTCTGTATGGTTCGTTACCATGAAAAAGCTGAAATCGTAGCATTTGATCCTGCTGTTCCATAAAGCTTATCTCCTACTTGTCCGACACAACACAGCACGACCTGTCCCGTCATAATACGGATAGGATTGGAACAATGAAAGTGAATGGACAACCACCCACTAGCCCGGCACGGCACAGCCAAAAGCGTCCGCTGCCGGAAAGGATTCCAGCTTTCCGATCCTGTCCGGCAAATAACAGTACGAGCTGTGACGGACTGGCCAAGTGAGCGCGTCGTGAGTCAGCGCTTGCCAGCATCAACTTGTCCAAACGTGTCTGGGAAGTTTATGTTTCTTTGCTTTACTATTCCAGCAGTTGACAGCATGGTGGCAGACGGTACTTATGAAAATGTACGAGGAAAAGTTGAGTGGCTTGTTAAGACAGGCTCTAGAATAGTGACGGCTCATGCATTGGAGAACAGGGGAGGCTGTCATAAAGACTATATAATATACACACAGAAAAGCCTGCCCAAGGCGCGAATTTTTTTGGGGGTACCGCACCTATTTAAAGCAATATTCGTAATACTTGCATAAATGCAAACGAAACTTGTGTATTGCCGAAAATTATACGTATAAAACTGACCATTAAAAAAACAAAAACAAGGAAAAAGAGTTGTCTTTGAGTTATTCAATATAAATGTCAATAAATAATAGTTTTCTTTCCTAATATAAAACTTTTGTTAGAAATTGCTACAAATATTTTATAAGCACAAGAACTTAATTATGCTCATAAAAACAGGTCTAAAAGTAAATTTTATTATCCAGCAAGAACCAACGGGTAGGTGAGAGTCGTTTCTTGCCAGGAAAGGAAGGTGGGGTAGGAAGGCTGGTTAAAAATCTGGTTTGTTCAAGTTAATTCACAAGGTACCCGCAAACTACTGTTAATCGACTGCCATTCAAGTTCAATATAATTTGCGATCCCGCGTTTTGAAAGGTGTATTTTGTAATTTTGGATATGAAGGAAAATATTAAAAAAGAAACTAAAAGTAAACATAACATTCGTTCTTAACCAAGACGATATAGCTGTTGCTATATTTTGTTTGATAAACAATTTTAATTTACAAAACGAAAATATATGCTCCTTAGATTTAAAATGACTTTTTGTAGAACGAGGCAAATTTTTTAAATCGGAGTATACTATTTTAGACCACGTTTGGTATTCGGTTTGTATGGAAAATAAACACAGGGCCAACAAACAAGTTTTTCTCGTTTAATGCAGCCGGTTAACCAATCCCATTTCTTGTACCAACTAATATTAAATCCACGATTTTGTCGATTATCTGATGCATTAATAGAAATCAATTTGGTTGAGGTCTTCCCAGAGTTTTAATAATGTAAGGATATGGTGGTTTACGGCTTTCTCCATAATTTCATGAGATAAAGACTTAAAATTATTTGTCAGCAACCAAACGACTATAACTGTCGTCAGATTTTCAATTTCGTCCAACTTATCCATAATAAATGGGAAAAGTGAAAACCTGAAAACACCTTGAAATTGACAGGAAACACTTTAAAAACACATTAAAAATATGACCAAAAAGCATTGCTATAATACAATACTGCCTGTTTCATACACAAATAACAAATATTATCAAGAAACGATCTATCGAAATATTTTTCAGTCCTGGTCCGTCACGGCATCCTGTCCGAATATTCAAATAAAAAACAAACGCAGTGGTACACTAAGGGAGACAACCTGAAGGCTAGCCTCCTCTTACGCTATGATTTCTGCAAGTAAAATTACAAATCGTGACTTATGTCGCTGGTTGGATCGGTCTCAAGGAGCTTGTGTTTTTTAAAACAGTCGGAGGGTTGGCTCTCTTGCAACGTATGGCATTTACTATTTCGGATAGATGGTTTATTCGTTATTCGTTTATGGGCGGTGCGTTTGAGTTTTGTTGATGCAGGATACAGTGTGGTACCTACTACATAGTGAGTGATGGTGTATTTATATTAAAAATTAATGGTAAAGTAATGTTACCCAAGCATTTTTAGAAAAAAAAATTATCATAATTATGTGTCGATATCTTTTAATTTATTACGATGAATAGCCTCCCTTGCCTCCGCTGACTAGCCGCCGCTGCTCTAGAATATCCAGAAGTTCTGAGAATTTACCTGGAGTCATTCGGAAATACTGGAAACATTTCTCCTAGTCTTCTTTCAGGTCGTTGAAAAGATGATGAAACTTTTCCAGATTTTTCCTCGTTTGATTAATGGGATGGACGCACAACATTCTTTTTTGTGGCTATTTTTTCTACATTCAATAATGCGGCCACTATAATGACGACTTCAATCAGAACTGCTAGTGATAGACATGTTTCTGTCACGGCTGGATGTAAAATGAAATTTCCTTGGAATCGAACAAACAGCACCTTCAGTATGCTGGTTGTAGCTGTACAGGTGAGCGATTCTACTACCCGTCGCCATCAGGCGACGGACAGCGCTGTGCTGTGCTATGCCGGACAAGTAAGCGACAAACTCGAGGATAAACCGATAGACGGAGTTTTCTTCAAGAATATTGAAGACCTCAACTTATCCAAGAACCTGAATTTTATTTACTTCAGGTCAAATGGTCTGAAGTTGGAAACGTAAAGATTCACCATGACTTGCCAGGATGTGTCTTCAACAACTTGATATACCGTAATCGAGTGATGGGTTTCCTGACACTAGAAAGTAGGCCTGCTGCGAGGCGCTAACACTCGTATGCATTTGCTGTTATGATGTGTTATAATCTGCGTCACTTCTATGGAATTGACGAGACATTATTGTTGCCTTACGCTCCGAGAGATATAGAATAACTTACAGAATTATAGGTGCCGATTTTACTGGAACTACTGATTCTTCACCCGTGGCAGATACTAGCTAATAAGCTTGATATACTCTTCTTCTTCTTCTTGATCCTCCTCGACCATAAAAGTGAGGTTATTCGTTGTTCTGTCGTCTCGTGCGAAAAGAAGAGAAGAAGCGGATGAAATATTGAGATTCACTCTGCAGACCACTCTGTTCTGACTGTAGGAATTCTTGGAATGATGCATTCGCTACTCTCTGATCTCTAAATAATAACGGCTTGTTTCAAGATGACATAAATATATATATCGGACAGATGCATTTATAATTCATTTACGTCTACTCAGAGCACATGATTCTGGCATCCAATAATCAATTACTTTAGATTGTGAGCAGTAGTCATCGGTCGATGATGCTGGCAATCAAAAAGAATTGATTTTTCACATATAGTCAGTGGGCATACTTGAAGACTGACTATAAATCAATGATGATAGATGATAGACACTACCTTGCAATGACTAGTGGCCAAACAGTCCGAAACCGGTCTACAAGTGTGTTCCAATAATTGAAAATCGATTGCGGCAGTTGTATCGCCAAAAGCATATGCAGGAATAACTTCAGTGGATACCTGCAGGATATAATCCAACGCCCTTCGTGGTATTAACCAGGGGAGTAGTTGTTTTCTGAAGGGTGTCAGTTCATTAACCTACAATGTAGGGAGTTAAGACTGCCCTGAACGAATTGTTCCTTTAGATAGTTTGAAAAAGAATTGAAACTCAAATGTTTTTTTCCAATTCTGAAGTCGAAGGCAGATTCCAACCCGCATAACTTTTAGATAAGTATCTGTACTATTTCTCAACTCTTTTTTTCGGTGAGCAAAATTTGTAAATACGACAAGTTACTGAAGAATAGCACATATTTCTTTGCAAAAAATACCTTGAAGTCACGCAGTTACTTATAGGGGTAAACTAAAACGTTTGCCCTTTCTATACCTGTATAAAGTTCTCCATTATAATGTTAATTTTTTCCACAAAAAATTACAGCCGATCAACCGAAAAATAATATCATTATGTATTATGTTACTAAAGTATTATCATGTAAAACAATAAAACGAAGGTTGAGTGAAAATTAAGTAATGTGTTACATTATAAATTGAAATTAAAGTACGGTAACTATTTTATTTTTTTCAATTATTTTGAATCGATGAGTAATAAATATGGATTCGGCATTGCAACATGAATTGACAATAATGTCAAAACATGTTGAACCCTCATGAAAAGCTAAATATAAAAAATGATTTTTGAAAAAATATAAAAATATTAAAAAAATCTTCGACCTATTGGTTGATATTTTTTAGGCTTTCAGTTGTCAATTTCATCAATATCGATTTTATTCCTCCAATCATTTTCGGAATTATATTTCTTTGTAATACAAGCAAAAATACTTTCTTTTCATGACATTATCTGAAGAAATCAATTATTCGAAGTTGGTTCTACGGACAGACGTCTAAGGTGTGTAAAAAACTGTTGAAATCTCCAGGTGCGTAAAAAGGAACTATATTCATATGCCGACTTATATGTAATTTATATATTGATGAATATTTGGGGCAGCAGCCCTGAATATTTATCTGACTTTTCACACTGCATTGAACCTTTTTTGGTTTCAACAGGATTTCCAGTGAAAAATTTGAACAAAACCACCCGATTTTGAAAGTGCACGTACATTGTTAACTCGATTTGATGAAATATGTCGCAACTCGAAAACAATGATATCATAACTCTGAAATGCACGAATGAATGCAGAATAGTAATACTTCTGCGAATGAGAAATTGGCATCTAAAATTGGAGAAGTCAATTATGTTATTTCTAGGTAATAACGAATGTTGTTAACTGATATTGTTTTTTCTGGAATATTCTGATCAAACTGTTTGAAGTAATGTTGTCTTATTTGGAGTTATTCCAGTTTTTGAAGCTATGTAGGCCGTTCCAACGAAAACGTAATCCCCCTTCCGTAAGTCAGAAACGGACGTGTAATCGAAAATTTCAAAGAACACGTCAATTTTATTTCTAGGGGGACTAATTCTGATATAGAAATGAGGAAATCAACAACAAATAATATCAGTGAAAACAAAAGCAACGGATACATTGTTCAAAATTACCTCTACCTGGTTCCATACAATTAATACAGTCTACTCTCGAAAGCGTTCCATACATTATTCAAGATGTCCGGAGTCAGCAATCGGCATTCCCGAACAATTCTCTGTCGCAGATCTTTTACATTTGTAGGTTTACTAGAGTACACTTTTGACTTCAGGTGTCCCCACAGAAAGAAGTTTATCGGTGTGAGATCAGGTGATATAGCTGGCCACTCCCTTGTACTCCTTCTGCCGATCTGGAACACGTCCAAAAACTGTCTCACCAGAACATCAAAATGTGGGAGTGCAGCATCCTGCTGGAATGTTATTTGATTTTCTACAAAATTGTCATCATTTTCTAAAATTTATGTAATCTTAGTATCTACACAGTCTTGTGATAGATTTAAGTATGTGTCTCCATTGAGATTACTTTCTATGAAGAATGGTCCACAATAGGATTACCAAGAATGCCGCCCAGGCATTCAATTTTTGAGGAGTTTGTTAATGAGTTTCCATCACCAGATGAGGATTCACATCGCTCCAGTAACGACAATTATGTCTATTCACTTCAACCATTCAACATGAAAGAACATTCGTCTAAAAAACATGTATTGTTTAATAGGTTTGGGTTGTTGATCAGGATCATCTTCGTTTAATTCCTGAACTAGCCTTATTTTGAAAGGATGGAATTTGTAGGCTTTCTGATACACCAGACGCTCTAGCTACTTGTATGATAGATTGTTGATTATCCATTTGTACGTATCCTAAAACTGCAACTTCAACTCCTTCACTTATGACAGGACAGGATACTTGCATGTTTTCTGTTGTGAACAGAACCTGAAGTTCGAAACTTATCCATCAACTGCTTAACGTATTGATCACTCACGTTGTGGTCTGGATGATTTATATTATAAATTCTTGCATCAGCTTTAGCACATTCATTATTTCGATAGTAGGTTGCAATAATTTATATTCTGTCTTCCGTAGAATGAATAATAATTAGTGAAGAAGTGACAGTTGCCAACTATCTACTTTTTGTTCTGCGACAACTAGACTCAACAAAAACTACCAGTGCAGAAAAAACTAACAGTGACGTCCATTTCAAAACGTTCAGTACTAATTAAATAAATTCTACAAATCTAGAAGACCTGCGACAGAGAATTGTTCGGGAATGCCGATTTCTGACTCCGGACATCTTCAGTAATGTAAGGAACGCTTTCGAAAGTAGACTGTATTATTTTATGGAACGAGATGGAGGTCTTTTTGAGAACTCTTTAAACACACCTGAAAAAAAATTAAAAAATTGAGTAAATTTAAACCGACCCTTAAGCAACACATTCAAGAGAACACGATGATATTCAAAATAATTTTAAAAAACAAAATATTTGAAGACTCACCTCAAACTCCTGCATCGCCGATCGCTACTCCTTCCTCCGCATTATCACCATCATTATAATTACCAGTTTTTTTATTATAATTTCTATTTTCTAAATTTATATTATTCTTTGTTTACACTTACATTTTTTTTATTCTCTACCACTGCTGTTATATGCATATATGCATATGTTATATGCAATAATGTTCTCACAGAAGTTGAATACTTCTTCAAGTGGGATAGAAAAAACACAAAACAGGCTACATACACCCAGGTGTATTTTACCCCAGTTTGGAGAAAGCAAGTTTATTATTGTACAAAAATGTATACATTTTTGGGAAATAACGTTTTTGGCTTTCTACTACTCCATCTTGATACAAAAAAAATGTGGGAATCTTCCAAAGAAAGGAAGGAAGTAATCAATTTCAAAATAAGTGACTTTCTACATGGATGTCTGGAAGAAAAACCCTCCAGAAACAGCGACTGTCATATAAACATTGAATTACACGAAAGAAAAAATTCTTTCGAAACAAATACTTTCATATGAACACTGAATTATACAGAAACACTTTACTCAGTTTGTGTTCCAAACATTCGTTATGGAATAAATTCAGATATCATTCACAGGAGCTCTACACTAAATGAATGGTAAAAAATTGCACTTACAAGGAACGCTGTCTACCTCACTGGTAGACATCGATGTTTCGCCGTAAGACACTTGCCTTAGGGCTCTTCAGTACCAATCTGGATAACATTATAGAAAATACACACAACTCATTCATGAATTACGATTTTTTGTGTCACGGAGTAAGTTTGACCTACTAATATCATCGATGACATCGTAATGACATTCATTCACCTATTTGATTTAATCCCAGCCATGAGGAATCTTGTAATTTGAAAGGGTTATATTTTAAGGAGTGACCAAATTTTTGGAATATTGCCACATTTTTTTGTATCAAGATGGAGTAGTAGAAACCCAAAAACTTTCTTTCCCAAAAATTAGTCACTCCTAATATTACCTCTTCAGTTCATGTATACATTGTATCGTATTGTATATGAATACATTTATTTCAGAATGTATCAGGAGAAAGAATACAAATTTACCTTTAATTTAAATTAATCTAATTCCGAATGAACTGAATAAACTTTCGAAAAAAATAACACTATCATTGCCGATTGCGCTTGTTTCGACAGCGCTGTGGTTCAGTTTGAATTCGTAGAGAAAAATTGGCCAAAAATCGATTAACGACATTTTATGGGCCAAAAATTAAAATTTGGAAAAAATTGTATACAATACAAAATTCTCAATCGATCAGGACCTCGTTAGTCCTTAGCTCGAACAAGTTTTTCAGCTTCTGAGAGTTGTCGTTCGTATGGGGGTGACAGCTGATTAACGGAAAAACAGATTTTAAACAGATATTGAGTAAAAACTGTTGAAATAACCTAACAGTTATAAAAAAGTAACTCAATTCCTGAACAATAAAGGCACTTGTTATATAAATTACACACACTGTGGACACTCATCAGTAACCTTTGATCCTTTCTGGGATTTGTCTCTCTCCATACCACAAAGAACCGTGGCAATGCTTAGATTCGTTTACAAGAGAAGAAACTTTGTGGATGGAAATGAAAAACCGACGTGTTCGAAATGCAAGGAAAGGAGAAAATGCACAAAGTCCCTATCAATCCACAAGTTTCCCCATATTTCAGTAATCCATTTAAAAAGATTCTTTCCAACGGAAAGATTTAAAGGCAAATTGATTGATGTCTTCGAATTTCCCCTGTTTACTTGTTGTTATAACCTATATGCACTTTTAAATCATAGTGGGACTACTTACAGAGGGCATTATACAGCATACTGCAGATACCCGTATACTGGTGCATGGCACAAATACAACGATTCACACGTGTGACCAATTTCACCAAAATCGCTTGGGGGTGGAGAACTATACGTCCTCTTTTATGAAAAGAATGGCACAAAATCGCGCCATTGACATAACTGAGGAAAAGTTTCTTTGTGCAGTTATTATTTAAGTTCAAACAAAATAAATATATTTGTTACCTAGTCATTTTTTGTTCAATTTGACAATGCGAGTCAAAGTTGTGACTTTATTCTTACCGAGGTGCGATATGTTCTACTGTGCTACGGGGAATCCTTATCACTAAGTTGAAAAAAACTATATTGCTTGTAATCAGAGAAGTCCTTTCGACATCCTCACTTCTTCATTGAAAGTAAATCATTATTTACGTTGATTTATTTACTCTAACGATGACGATAGTCCCAGTAAAATTGTGCAAAAAAATATTACCAAACGTAAACAAAATGACGAGAGCAACTTCTTATGATTATGCGAAATTTCAACAGTGGTGACGTCTGCATTATCGCCTGATTTTAATGATTTATTCAATATCGATATTTGTGCTGCAGCGTGATTTCCCAAAATCCTCATTCAATAGGAATATGGAGTACCTACACTTCAACTTTTTATGTTGTGAGCAAGTATTATAAATGAGTAAGGTAGTATGCATTTCTTGAAGTAGAAATGATGTCATTCCTTCGAAAATTAATGTTCTTTTTGGGACCAGAATATTCCTTCCATTTTCATTGTTGAACGGGCTTCTTTCATTTTATTGAAAATGATACTGGTTTGCTTATAAACTGATCGAGTTAGGGGTAGGTATATTATACTTATCGAGCCTAATCGCTTTCACTATTTGCGGAAAAAAAAATTCAAGAAGCAAGAGTTTAAATTGGCCGCGTGTCTGTTAACCAATAAAAATTGATTGTGTCTACAGCGGTGTTGCCAAGTGTCAATTATTTTAACAAAAATGTAATTAATGATACATTAGAAAAAGTACATTGTCTCATACATTCAAGAGAGATAGCTGAATGGGTGGCAATAAGGCTAATATATAACGTTGAATTTCTTATTTTTTGTGGGTGGCATGAATGCATGATTGATTCATAAGCCTTCGAAAACAATTTTAAAATATAGCTCGTTAAATTCTATTCAGAACCATGGCTTTCGAGTGCATATTATTTCATATGAAATTTTTTTTTCATGAATTTAAACGGTAACGGGTTCATATACACTTCCATTATTATCAACATGAAAATGTCTACTGCCGAAGATATTTCAAAAATAACGTTTTTATTAAGTTTTGTGTTATTTGGATCCCATGTATAATTAATTCTCCCTTCCAATGCATTCTTAAACTTTCTTCTTATATTTAGTTGTCGGAAGTAAGTATGAATTTACTTTGAATCACGAATCCATCAGAACCTGTTTATATGCTCCATGAATTTTACAATTTGGCAATGTTCATTATTTGTATTCTTACTATTGGTCAACCGAACAAGAAGCGGGACTAGGCCCGTGACGTCACGGGCCTAGAAAATCCGATATTTAATAATCAATTACGGGAAAATAACGCTATTCAGAGAGCTGAAACAAAGTACACTATTTTTCAATTTGAAAATACTACGAAATGAACTGTAAACCAAAAATCATGAAACAATCCCATTGACCTCTAGAATCACTTATTCGAATCAGTTTTGTCGGCTTCTATCATATTATAATAATCGATTATGAAATAATGTTGGAAGCATACTTTCACCAGAACTTGATGAAATCAGAAATGCAATATAAAAATAATGGATTCTAATACTACTTTTTATATAACTTCAAATTCATATTCATTGTCTTTATGTAAATAATTTGTTATTACATTATTGTACTTAGATCTGAGTAGGTCTTTTCTGGTATGGTCAAAAGACTGTGTTATATTCTCTAAGTCCACTAATAAAAATGAAACTTGGAAATCTTTCTTGGAAGAAAAAAGTGCAAACTTATGACCAAGAGCTAAAAACTTTTTAACTTCAAACGAATAATCAATGTTAGTGAGATTTTTGAACCAATTTTTTTTAAATTTTATATTATCAAATGAAGTTTTTTTAAGATGAAGAACTTTATTGATATTAGTATATTTTATTTTATGAAATAAACGTATATTGTAAGGTATATTCCGTCTACGTTTATATTCAACGAAATTGTTGGTCGATCCGACCAATCGATAGACCAGTTTCAGGGTGATTGTTCCATCATCAGTACCAAGCATGGTCTCTTCAGAACGGTGTGAACCGTCTGAGTATCACGACCAAATCTTGCACGTCATCTTGGTTTTAGACAGGTTGGAGCCTGGTTCCCTTACCCTTTGAACTGATGTTTGCCACAAGGACAAACAGGTCATAACTGATGGTGGGTGTTGATGATATGGCGGCATGAATGTCCTCAGTCATCAGTACCGCCCTTCACGGTGAACCCCTGCCTGGCTGGGGTGAGTAAGATGAAAAAGTTATTCATCTTTCAACGGAGGATATAGGGGCCTCATTCGACAGAGTGTCGGGGCCTTCTATATCGGGAGGGGTTGTCTACAGTATAATTCATAGCTTCCCTGACTAATAGCCTCCCTGACTAATTCACAACCAAATGAAAATAATTCCAGCTAGTCATAGAATATATCTGCGGTTGAATCAGTGGGATGTCCACTGCGCCACCTGCCACCACAGGCACTGCCTGCAGGTGGCGCAGTGGACATCCGATACTGATGATGGACCAAAAGCCCGAAACTTGTGTCTATAGTTTGCCACCTTCTTGAGTGCTTTGCCCGATTAATAACTTCTTTATTTATATCAAGGGTGGGAAGTTTTCAAATTAACACGCTGTAGATGTTCTATACAACTTGAAATATTTTGTGGGAAATTACCACCAACATTCTGATGAGTAGAGTATATCCATTCATACCTTTCATTTCATCCATTCAGTATTCCAGGCACCAAATAAATAGTAAGTTTCGCAAGTGTTCGTGCTGTGTGTCATTTACAGCGTCGGTAAGTAAATATAATAATGTCATACATATGAACGCAGTTTTGTAACGTACGATTTGGAAATGTTCCAAGGGACCTCAACTTGACACGAATTCCAATTCTACTTGGGTTACACTTGAAATTGGTATAATTTCGCTCAAGTTATTTTTGTCACATTTCTAAGAAACCTCATCGTGTTCTTGCCATGAAAAATACTGCAACGTGAACAGAGTTTCGTTATGTTCGTAAGTATGAAAAACTTTTATTAGTTGGCCTACCTGTTGAAAAAAATCTGTTAAAAACTGTTTTTCCGTTAACAAGCTGGCACCCCCCTATGAAAGACAACCCCTAAAAGTTGGGCGAGCGAAGGATTAACAAGGCCTTATCTTTTAACGTAAAATTCCTAGCACGGATTGAACGATAGGCGGCGAAAATCGACCTGAATAAGTATAACAAACCACTCGTGTCAACTTAAGCTTAAAACAATAAGTGCATCGTCATTCAACGCTTTGAAAGAAGATGATTTCGTTAAGTTTCCTGAAATGAATATGTGAAAAAATTTATAAAATTCACAATACTGTTTGGAAAACCGCATTTTCGCTTTCTACTTTTCTATTATGACGTAAATAATATAGAAAGAACAAATTATTAAAAATATCAGTGAGAACGCTCTGAAAGAATCAGGTACAAAAACCACTTCTTCCTCATACGGATTGCTAACAGGGGTAGCAGGAATAAAATATGATCATTTGACGATTCTGAGGAATATATTACTAACTATTTGTTAAAGCTCAGATTATTTATTATTTGAAAAATATTTGTCCCACAAAAATGTATGGTTTTATCCTCTTCCATGTATCTATAACGAGTTCATGAAAAATGATTACTAACCAGTTGATTTCTTTTCTGTTGCTTAGTTATTTAATATTAATATCAATAATACTAATATTATAAATGTGAAAGTTTGTGAATGGATAAATGTATGTATGTTTGTGGCTCTTTCACGCTTAAACGACTGAACGGATTTAGATGAAACTTCACATAAATACAGCTTATATATGAGAATAACATTATATAAGCTACAATTTACAAAGATTTTGTGAAATGTTGGTCAAAATATAACGATAAGTATTAAGTGAGTCGAAAAAATTCTTGCTTCCTGAGAGCTATCTTGGCGTAAGCTGCCTATACTGTTGGAGTTACATGGGGATAATGTATAGTCAAAGTAACCGATATAGTAATCTTAAAGGTGTCGGCGAAGTCAAAGACCAACCAACCAATACAAAGGAATTATGCCGCAACGAATTCGTCCACGTGGACTGAAGAATTGGGGGCACTATATATTTTACTTGAACTATACCGTAAGCTTATTTATCTTCAATAGTTCTAAATAAAAGTCCACAATAGCATATATCTACCATTTATGTGGTAGCCATTAAATGCAAAATACTGAGCCATAGATACAATTGAATTGGATACTTTTTTTACAATGCACATTTTAGAATATCTGTCAATTTTTTATAAAAATTGATACAGTTTCAAGTATTGAATATAGATAAACTTTGTCTTGTACACTAAGTAATTTGGACGAATTGTTTGAAAGTTATCACGATAATATTTACTTGACGCAACGCAGTAAGGTTAGGTAATCAAATCAATTTTATTCCTTCCAGACATTATAACATTATATAAGAACAGTCAGGTCGGTTAGGTAGATAAGAGACAATGAGATACATACACAATCAGGATAAAAATAACATAAAAACGGCATATATAAATAAAAGCAAGAAAGATGACATATCAGGTACATAGTTGGTTGTTTGTTTGGAAGTAGGTATTAATTCATGGAGTATAAACATTTTTCAACTAAATAAAGTTTTAAATATATTTTGAACGTATTCTCATGTTCCAGACCGTTCAGGGTATTTGGTAAATCATTAAATATTCTAACTCCGATTCTACTTGTATCTTTGTATATGAAATTGACCCTGGACAGTGGCAGTCGTAGATCATTGTTACGACGGGTGTTATAAAAGTGAAAATCTCCATTGCGTAGAAAAGAATGCTTATTTTTGAAAACGAATACACGAATTTCAAACAGCTGCAGGCCTGTTCAGGTGAGAATGTAGTAATTTTTCTACTGTAAGATGACGGGGTATGATGCGCGGGTGTAGAGGGGCGGTCTAAGCAAAGAAGCGCCATCGCCAGATGGCGCGACCAGAACGCGGGCAGGCGTTGATGGTTGTGTTAGTTTTGCGAATTTCTTTATAGGTAACATAATTCGATTCTGAAAGGTATTCATTACTTAGTGCAGTTGACATATTTTTTTAGATAAGTACTGTATTTTAAAAATAAAAATAAAAATTACTAGCTGTTTTTACACCTCGACACGTGTTTCGATCACCAAGTGATCATCTTCAAGAAGAAGATAAAACTGAAGATGATCACTTGGCGATCGAATGTAAAATCGATGTGTAAAAATAACTATTTGGTGTTGGAAAAAACTCCAGTAATATTCATTACTACATCAAAGGTTCCAAACAGTACAACATAAGTAGCTGATGAATCTAAACCTAGAATCTTGAAATATGCAGGTGGGTTCTTTGTAGAGCGCAAATAAGCATCAAGAAATAGTGGTTCAAAGATTGTATTGAATTTCGTCAGTTTTGAAGTTGGAAACCTGAATTTTTGGGTTAGTAAAAAAAGTTTAATTATTTGTTTAAAATGGTCTGTCAGGAAACAACGTGAAAAACCAAATTCTACGTGGGCTAAACTTCGCACAACAACTAGTATTTCCATGATTTAACACCCACATTGACCTACAAATTGCGTGGTACGTTATCGCAGTCCTCCAATTTAATACATATTAGAAAATACATGAAATTAAGAACAATTTATTTGCTGAATTTTTCTATTGCAGCTGAGAAACACCAGTACGCATGTGCGTAGAATTGCTTACTGTTTATCAGGCATCACACGCCAGTGCCGACCATAACCTTACAAAGATTTATTCAGTTGATCACCTATTTGTCTGTCGTGAAATCATTTCAAGATATGTTTTATGTACCGCAAAATAATTATGGAATGTTTTTTGTGTAATTTGCTTTGTGAAACAATACTGTTATGAGAGAAGAGAAATGAAGCGGAGCCATTTAATAAAGACATTTGGCTTTCTTGCAAAACTTTTATATCTGCCCAAAAACATCATCAACACAAATATCGAGATGTACTGCATGATAATTGATGGAAAACATGAATATTTTGTCCCCAAAGTCCATTTCTTGAAGAATTATCTTCTGACTTACAAGGTACCATATTAATGCTATTGTTATTTATTGATTGATTATTCGGCAATTCCAATAATTTTTTCATGTTATGACGGTGTCAGATATCACAAATGAGCAAAATGAAAAAGAGACAGATGAAGATGAGAGTGATGCTAGTTGAGACGAAGATGATGATTGTGTCAGATGAAGGTTGTTTCTTTATATGCAAAAACTCAAATTTTTGTACGTTTACTAGAAAATAAAATCATTTGAATTTCAAAAAAGATGTTTTCACTTCTTATTGTATTACAAGTAAGAAAACTAAAATTACAGTTCTTGTCGGACAAGTCATACATTCCTGTTTTCTTGTAGCACATTGTTTCATTTGGACGGAAAACACAATGACTTCTTATATTTTTGTCCTATAGTTACTAAGAAAAAAATAGTCTTGTGGTTTTGAAACAATCAAACAATCTCTGAGCGTAGGACTGGGATAACGTACCACAAGATTTGTAGGACAATGTGGATGTTGACTAATATAAATATTGAATAAACAACAGAAAAAAAATCAGCTGGTTAGTAGTGATTTTGGACTTCTAACCAACATACATCAGTACATGGCATTAGACTTTTCGATGGTTCCGAAAGTCTGGAAATATAAAGTGTACACTACAATTAACGAAAATTTTCCCAAGAAATTTCCCGCTGAAGTAAATAGGTGAAGTTGGAGTCGAGAAATAGTACAGTTCATTTGAATTTAAGTTAAGATATTTTTAGGAGAGATTGGTTTTTGGCAAGAAAGCTTTTTATGTTTTTACTTTTAATTTTTTATATAAAAGAAACCGAATGATGTATTCCGAAAAACTGTATTTAAAAATATCTCGTTTTCAATTTATTGGTTCTGTTATATGAAAATCGAGATAAAAATAAGGAATATCTGATGAAAGCTAATGTTCTGATTGATTTCATTTTTGACAAAGGTACCTCTAGATGTTATATTCGATATACTACAATCTGTTATATTAACTCGATTGCTACTTCATTTAAATCAAATAATCATGTTCATTAAATGGATACAAAATTGCACAACTTGAAAACATTTATTAACTTTTTCTTTAAATATACTAGTAGTAGTACAATGAAGTGAAGGCAAGCCTTCAATACCTCATTTAAAACGAACCTACTTACATTAGTGCATATAATTGAATTTTTATCAGAGATAAATTGAAGTAATTTGAATACTTCAAGGTGAACGGTGCATAGGTTTAAAGTTTTACAGACGTTCCATTGTTCCATGTATATTAGTTTAAATGATCTAGTTCAAATGACATAATTCAACCGACATATCTGCTATATTATCAACGGAAATGCACATGATTTAGCGATGCGCCCCGGCTCCGCACAGTTGCAATGCTGATACTAAATATAAAATCATCGACTGGAAATTTAAGGGTATGGAGAAACAGTGATAAAAAGAAAACTTCATTTTATGAACGTGCCTGTTTTCCCGCGGCTGGCGCCCCAGTTGAAATATATAAAAAACCTTTCTTATTGCACATCTACATACAAAATTTCAGCCACCGAAAATATAGCGGTACGGAGAAACAGCGATGAAAAGGTAATTTTCGTAAGTATACGCACCCCTTTTATCCCCAGGAGGCTCTCCAGAGGGCTCTACAACATAAAACGAACCTACATAAAAATAGAGAGAAATAGAGATGAAAAAGTAATTTCATATGTAAACGTGGGGAATATCCCATCTGCCCCCCACGGGGGAGCCCAGTTGGAAGAAATAGAGATGAAAGAGTATTTCGCATGCTCAAGGTTGTCCCATTCCTCTCATGCAGTCCGCTATCAAATGAGATCATCTTAAAGAACACATCATATACAGAATTGAACAAAGATCCAAACACCTCGATCCAAAGAAAATGTAATGCCTTCATTAAAGAATTGAAAGACAGAAATTACATAGATGAAATAACAAAAAAGAAAGTTACTTGCTATATGCTTTGACCAAAACACACAAACCTACTCTCTCAGTGAGACCAATCGTAGCATCTATAGGTGCACCTACTGAAGCTTTAGCTTCCCTCTTAACAAGTATTTTGACCAAAGCATATGACTATGACAACGAGTACTATACAAAGGATTCATTTGAAGTTACAGAAAAATTCAATAACACTATTTTACCACCAAACTATATCATAGCTAGCCTGGATGTGGTCTACTTATTCAGCAACGTTTATTTAGAAGCATGTCTGAGATCAATACATAAGAATTGGAGCGACATTAGTAATCATTGGAACATTGATGAAGAAAATTTTTCCAAATTATTAACTTTCCTCTTTGTCAGCACATATTTCTCCTTTGATAATAAAATTTATATGCAAACCTTTGGAACTCCCACTATTACCAGTCTTATCTTTCAAATCTCATTTTTTTTAAATTTGTAGACGACATCATCGTTTCAATACCCCATGATGGCATTAATTCTTTCAAGCATATTGGTACACGTTATGTATTACCAAAATTACATTCGTCCTCGCTTGGTGGTACATTAGGTATATCATATATTGTGAATATTTTCACAATCAACATAGTGGGTTATTTTTTATTTAGTGTTCTAATTTTGCATTGTTTGATATGTATGAGGACGAGTTACCCTTTCGTCTTGTTGTAATTACAAGAAAAGAATTAATGGACGAGTTATATGCAGATTTACCTTCAGATAATTACTCTGAAAATGATAGTGAACCTGATGAAGAAATTCAGACTGGTGTACTTGAGAATGTGCTCGATCTGGACATGAACACACTGGGAGACTTGAGTTCGCAGAGTGACTCTGACGAATCTGATGACTTGCCCTTGTCAGTAATAAGAGATAGGTTTCAGACAAATATAGGGCAGTATGTTAGCGTATCGCAGCGATGGATTAAAACCAATATAACTCCTGTGCCAATACCTTTTGCTGAAAATAATAATTTACCCGATTTCATCACCTGTTTGACGCACCCTATACAGATATTTTTCCTGTTTATCTTAGAGGATCTTATACAGCATATAGTTTTTCAGACTAATCTATACGCCCAACAGCAATATCAAAAAGTGGTCGTTCTTACAAGCCAACATCAGCAACTGAAATACAAGCATTTTTTAATTAACCTACTAATGTTTATCAAAAAGTGGCCAGTTATAGATATCCCTGTTGTTCGGCACCAGATTTACATGATATCTAAGATAATGAATGTGAATAGATTTGGATAGTTGTTGTCCATCTAAATGACAATGCAACTATGCCCAAAAAAGGAAAGCCTGGATTCGATGAACTTTATAAAGTAAGGCCGTTTTTAGAAAACCTTCAACAGAGCTTTCTAGATTATTTCAACCTATCAGAAGTTATCGCAATCGATGAGTCGATGATCAAATTTAAAGGTCGACATTCTATAAAACAGAACTTACCAAAGAAACCGATAAAGAAAAACTGTTTTGCAGATTATCATTAATAATGTATATTATATAAAGATTTTTTTTACTTCTGTACTTACTTGTTCGCTGCATAGTTGGTACACGTAAAGTACCACCCCTTTTTTTTTTAATTAAGTTGAAAAAAATTAAATGTGTGTTGAAATATCAATCTTCATACAACACACAATACATTTTAAACAGTTTGATAAGGTCGTGCAGGTAGGGTTTTTTTGTTACAAAATGTTCGTGCTTCAAAGAGTTAACGAGATTCTTAACACACTAAACCAGGGGTCTCCAAACTACGGCCCGCGGGCCAAATTCTCCCCGCCAGTGTCATCAATCCGGCCCGCGACAGCCAATGATTTACTGTTATCAATCTGGCGATATCCAATGACGAGGATTTGAAGACCCTGGTGGAGACTGACCCATCACAAACGGTGTGTGGGTTGGAAGAAGAACTGGGCATCAGCTCCCATGCGATTTTTGATGGTTTAAAACGTAAACGTATTGGAAATGACAGAAAGCGACAGAAATTTTCACTTTCTGAGGTCTGTTCTTTTTTGCTTTTGCGCAACCAAAACTGTCCTTTTTTTGTATCTGTTGGTCACGTGTGATAAAAAGTGGATCCTCTGCGACAGCAGGAGACGTTCAGGACAGTGGTTGGATACCAATGAGCTACCCAAGCTCTTCCCGAAGGCAAAAACCTACAATTAAAAGACTGTATGGTGGTCAGCGGTTGGTGTAATTTACTTTAACTTTCGTTAACGGGGCCAAACCATCACACCTGAGTTTCATTGTAAGGAAATTGACGAAATGTACCGAATATTGCGTCAGCAGAAACCGGCGGCACTGGTCAACAGAAGAGATCCGATCCTGCTCCACGACAACATCCGTGCCCACGTTTCACAAATCACCGCCCAAATACTAAACGAATTGAGCTCAGACCTTTCGCCAACCGACTACCAATCTTTTCAAGCACTTCGATAACTTTCTAATCAGTAGAAACGTTTTTCGTCGACTTCATAGAATCCCGATTACACTTTTTTTTTGCTCACGGAATTAATCAACTTGTGTTATGTCGGCAAAAGTGCACTGATTGAAATGGTGCGTATTTCGATTAAATTGATAGTGAGCACCTTCAACAAGTCTGTCAAGTCCAACTGTGAGGTAAGAACTGAAAGTCCATCCGAAGTCAAAAGTTTGGTAAGACTCGCCTAACCAGAAGCACATGATAACTTCACCTACTGGATTGTTGTCCATAGTTTCATCGACGGGGCTCGAGACACAGAGCTACAGCATTCACTGAGAATGGTACGTCATAAAACATTGAATGAAGCCATGATTTATGCTCTAAAATTTGAAGCTGCCAAAAATGCTTCGCGACAATAACGAAAAGTTCTAGTGAGGGCCATCAACGAAAAGAAAGACGAAGGAACAGATCGACTCATGATAGGTCTGGACTCTAAACAGTTATGACCCTTACATTCAGTTCATGATTAAAATCGAAGATCATTTACAATCAGTACCTTTCCTCGATGCAAAGTTCATCAGAATAACAGATAACAGAGTTTTAATCGACTGGTACAGAAAACCATGCAGCTCAGGTAGATACATGAACTACCTATCGTATCACAAATATTCGGTGAAAGTGAACTTAGTCAAACAAGTGAAAAATAGACTGCTAAAAATCTCAGATACAAGTTACCATAATAAAAACCTTAACATTCTTTCGAACCTTTTCATAGCAAATTCCTATCCTATTCGGTTGATAAATAATATTTTGTTCAATACACCAACATCTCGAGAAACCACTAATTTAACTACCAATGTAACTACACATTTTATCAATGACAATACAACTACTGATGCCCCCAATCCAATACATTTTTATAACCTTACCCTTCATCAAGGAGATCACTCTCAAACTATCTACGATATTTCAGAGTTTACCGAGCATAAAAATAGCTAACAAAACAGTTCTAACTATAAAGTCAATACATAGCAAATTCAAAGACAAGGTCCCCTTTATAAATCAAGTGAATGTTGTTTATAGTATTCCGTGGTAATCATGTAAAAAGATATATGTTGTCCAAACTTCATGATCATTAGGTGCTAGAATTACTTCCCACAAAAGTGACTGTAGATTACACCCAGAAAGATGCTCTATAGCAGACCAGGTGAATAAGTTTGACCACCATATGGATTATAACTCAATGAAAGTGTTAATCGCTGAATCAATCTCAGTTAAGAGGTCCTTTCTAGAAATGTCCTACATTTTTGAACAAAAGAACAGACAGTAATCACGTAAGTGAAATTTATTCCTATTTATTGACTCTAGACAAAAACTTTTACAATAATAATATCAATTTGAACAATTATAAACTGGAGTACACTGGTATATACTCCTAGTGACATTTTAAGCCTTCTATCACTCGTCAGTAGTCAGTCTGTCATATTTCAAAGTTCTAACCTCGAACTCGATCATTTGAATCAACGACGGTCTGGCAGAAAAATATATTAAAAAAAAATTAATCATTCAGAATTTTATATCAATTTTCATCTTCACCAATGTCTCATCATTTCTTCTTCAATATCAATGTAACCATCCTTGATCGGGAACATCGAAGAAAGGTTGGAGATTTGTTTCTCTTCTATAAATACTTTCACGGGAAGTGTTCAAGTGACTTGACACATATGATTCCACCAAGAGCGGTTTTATTTACTATGAAAGATGTAAAAATAAAAATGACTGCCTAGATCACATTTTCTGGACGAATGTGGACACTGAGGCCCGTATGTATCTAATACCTTGATTATCAAATTATTTCGGAAGTTGTATTGCAAATTATTAGAAAATAAAAGTAAGTTTGCCCTTGAAATATATATCAACGAAGAAATATATACCACAGTTATGATCCTTTGCCTTAGAATTAATTTGATCTCGTTAACCTAATTTTGAAGTTAGTGGTCAGTGAAAGTGGTCGCCTGCCTCAAACTCAAATTCTAAATGAGCCACTGAGAACATGGTATATAATGAATGACTTGTGGATTTTTTGAATAAAAACTTGGTTTCTGATGCAACTTTTACTTGAAAACCAAAAATGTTATTTCTATCCTGAACAACGAGTAAAATAGCTCAATGAATGTTTTTCTGTTCGTCACGTTTGACATGGTGTATTTTAATCACTGTTGAGATAATTCTGTTTTATAAACAGACTTTAACATATAACCGCCAATTTCTTGGAAATTGAACAGATATATAAACAGAGACAAAGCAGCGTATATCAAACAATTTATCTCGACTTTGTATTTGCTAGCACATTTCTCAGAATTGAATTGATGTCTATTTCTCCCATGAATACTGCTTTCTCATATATCTCCAGCAAATTTGAAATTAGATTTTATACGTGTTCGTATACAAGGCGAAACAATTTCAAGGGAATGATATCCAGTTCGAAAATAGTTACAAAATAAGTAATTCATACAATTCAGTAATTTTCATTCAATAACATACTTGTTCATAAAATATTTCAAATAATATATATTAGAATCATCTCCTTGATGTATACCTAGATTATATCTAGGTATGAAAAATACCCGTATTGTGCTGTCCCATCTATTCAGCAGGATTATGAATCATGTACATCTCAAATACATAAAATGGATATGCTTAATGAAGACAATGAGTGAAATCGGAGGGCAGTACAATTCTAATGGATTTAATGAGTTGTTGGCAGGAGAGCTAGGAAAAGCTGTATTTCAAATTAAAAATATATTGATAGGCGAATGATAACAAAGGTGAACAGTATTCATTTCAGAAACTGATTGGGTTTCTTTGTATATAACTTTTCAAGGCAGTTTTGAATTTTCTTATACCATTTATAGTTTTCAGGTTTTCCGGAAGAAGGTTGAAAAATTTTGGGCCATAATAAAAGATACTTCTTTGGGTATGGGTTTTCCTGAAAAGTGGAATTTGTAATGTTGTGACTATATTTGACCTTGCTATATCATTTTCTAGTTTTTTTTATTTACCAATGTTTAAATAGACCCAGATAATGCTTCTGTAAATATATAAGCAATTTATATTCAGTATCGGTGTATTATCCCCTGGATAATACCACGAAGGGCGTTGGATTATATCCGACAGGATTGGGGTTAGTTGTTTTCTGATAGGCGCCGGTCCATTCAACCTACTGTGTAGGTATATTTGAGACTGGCTTGAACATTAGAGGTTCATCTCTTTAGATTTGTTTACTGCCAGTCTTCAAGCATAGCCCACTGACTAATAAGAAAAAAATTAATTTTATTTGATAAAAATTGAAATTCACCTCATTTTCTAAACAGACCTGGTAGGGCTAAGTGGGGTAAATGTGAACTCGGGGTAATTGGAAACAACTCTGTGTATTATAAAGTATTCAAAATTGTTCACTTTCGCGCGCTAACGCTTGTCGACACACTCCAGCCGGTAATGTAGCCGCATGTCTTCGTTCCGTACAGTTGTTTTTATGTCTGCATTGACGAAAAGTTTTCGATGGTGTTAAAACATTTATAATTCGTTTTGGACACTAGTACCGGTAGTTAGTGTTTAAAGTGCTTCGAGGTGAGTATTCAAGTGAATATTGCTTGCGATGGTAGTGATTTGATGTGAAGAAGT
>WOGN01000299.1:0-27198 GCA_015342105.1 Leptinotarsa texana | reverse complement strand
AAAGACGCTACTCAGTAGGTTTGTATTCTTTCAAAACCCATGTCCAGAAGTAGATTCGCAATATTATTACAGTATACCAATCCTTCATTTTCATCAAAAAATTGTAATAGCTCACTTTCTCGCGTGAAGCCAACAGTTCTGATCCTTGTTTTGATAAATTTAGATCACTTATTAAATCACTGAGTTCATTTTGAGAAAACAACTTTGGAGTATATGTTTCACCCTCCCATTCACTTTCACTGGTAGACTGATTCAATTTCTGTGAATTTGGCAACATCATTGTTTCCGAGGGCATGCGAATCACTTTTGAAATAAATAGGCCAAGGGAGATTTTCACAAAGAAGTTGCGCAGAAGCCTAATCATGACTGAGAGAAAATAATTTTTTTTTACTAACAAGCCGATTATTATTAAAAATACAAGATACGTAAAAATCATAAACAATTGAGCACATTCAGTACTTTCATAAATATATTCGTGATTTAGGCACTCGAAAACATAAAAATTTGCAAAAATATCCAGGGCAACACAATTTTTTTTTTTTTTTTGTATAGCTGTGTTATCCATTACTACAGACTATGTATCATTGATCTGCAAAAGCCGTACTGACCTGAATACACATAATTTATTGACTCTAAATATATTCTATCAATATATTATTCATGGCCTTTTCCATAATTTCGAAAATATAAAAAGATCTGAAATGGTCCTATAATTATTATTCATATCACTTTTGCTACCAGATTTGAATATAGAAGAAACCCATGCAGTTTTACAGTTACTAGGGAATATTATTAGCAGAGCTTATAATAGAATGGGAATATTGATAAACATGAATGATTTGATAAGAATATAAGATAAGATAAGAATATATTATCATCTTGCTACTGTCAAATAATTATATACATATAGTTTTCTGAATGTTATTCTTATTCATAAACAATCATCAAATTATTTTCCTGCTAAATATTTCATAGAAATTGAGCCTTTTTATGGCATAGATTGTTTTTTAATGTGCTTCACATGAAATTTCTAAGGTAACGTAAATAATTGTCATTGAGATGGCAATGGAAAATTATGAATAAGTGCTTTGATAGATTATTTTATTTTTCAAACAATTTCATCATAACCTAACCACTAGTCCCTTTTTATGCTTGAATAATATTAGATGAATATTATTAAGTTGTATGGAATTCAAGTTGCAATTACTAGCAATCAATCTATTGAAAACACTTTTTCCACACCTCAACAAAAATGCGCGTTTTGCTCATCATCAGGAGATGACTTATACATCTCCATGATGATGATTTTCTGACTTTTCCCCACCAGAACAAAAACCCTGTCTATTGACTCGGTTATCTCCATTTTTGCTCTGGCCAGGAAAAAGTTTTTCGCTAGATTAATTTCACGCCAAAGGTTCAAACTACTACTTATCAAACTAGCAATCAAATTGTACAATATCACATGATATTCTACCTTCTACTTAGGTCATGAGTGAAGAACGTGTAACGGGAACAGTAACTACAGAAGTCCGAGTATCTGAAACTTCAGGTGGTGATATAACTGGAAGAATCAGCTACGAAAATCGAGGAGAATGTTTCTTTCTGCCTTACACAAAAGATGATGTTGAAGGAAATGTTACATTGAGATCTGGTGATAAAGTTAGTTTCCAAATCGCAACAAATAACCGGTGAGCAGAAATACAAATTCTAAGGAAATAAGTACCTGAGTTGATTATGGTAATAGTGATATAGTGTAGACTGTGATTGAAGTACTGGCTTTTTCAAAACCAAGATAACCCTGTCATAAAAATATAAGGTCATTGTTATCATTTATCACAACAGCATATGTAGAAGTGCATCAAAATTAATTTGAAAGGGGGTATATTAGGCGTATTCGGGTTTACAGAACTAACAATTCTTGGACAGTTGAGAATAGCTAATTATTGAGAGTAAACACTTGCAAAACTTTTGAAGCTTCAACTGTGCAACTACATTTGACAATTCGAAAGCCGTTCAAATAGCGAACCCGAATATAGTTATTGTTTAGAGTAAACGGGAAGAAAACAACCACTTCGACATGAATATTGACTCGTATGAAAATCGCTTTTTCCTATACAGTTTGTACTTCCTTATGGAATTGAAAAAGATATCATTCATAGAATATTATACAATATAATAGGTGAAACTGTAAAGTACCATACTAAAATAGAAAGAAAAACAATTTTCAATTCAATAAAAATACTGATGAAATGTTTATTTGATCTAAGATCAACTTCTTTTCAACTAGAATATGAAGAAAATAACTTTAGTCTAATTTCTAAGATTTTTATTTGTTACGACCGGTAAACCGTTTTCAAGTAAACTAAGGAATTTTTATAAGCAATTCCTCATATATACATTGATACCTGCACTATACACCTGAAATATCAAAACAATAATTATTCAACTACTAGGACATATCAAAATTACTGACTATTGATCCAAAAACGCTACTTGTGGATTGATCCAAATATCAATGGGTCTTGAACTAGTTGAATTTGTGAATTTTGATAACTAGTTTAAGACCCATTGGTATTTGGATCAATCCACAAGTAGTTTTTTTGTATCAGTAGTCGGTAATTTTGATGTGTTATAGGAATAATTATTTTTTTGGTATTTCAGATAAGGTATAGATCATTCAGGTAAAATTTTGTTATTTCAGGTACAATCATTGTATATTTAAGGACATCCTATAAAGAATTCATCTTATTTTATTATCCACTTGAAAAAATGCATAGATGATTTCAATGTTACACTGTTTTTAAATATCAAAGGTATACTACTGGAGTTTTATCCCAACACCAAACCGTTAACACCTCGACATGTGTTTCGATTACCAAGTGATCATCTTCAAAGAGGAAGATTAAAGGTGCATCACAAGTATATGTTAGAAACATTACTACAGAGTTCCACTGAACATTCTATTGGGAATTTTCAGAAAATTTTAAATTTGAGGTTTCTTTTTCTTTGAAATGGGGTCAAATGTTTGCATGTCAATTATATGAAATACAAGACAGGAAGATTAATATTATGTCTGCTCCTTAGACCTTCAGAGATTCAACCTCTGTAACATAGATATTGACCAAGCAACCTTCATAATTAAAGTTTCTGATTGTGTTGTGTCCTTTCATGCAGAAATACTAAAAAGTCTAGTTATGTTTGACATCGATTATGTGTATTTTTATTAGTTTACATGATATTCAACTTAGGATATTTATTATAATAAAAAATAATTTTGAATTCAATAATGAGATTTATTTTGGCCCATAATAATTTTATTCAACTATTATTGAAATAACAAAGTTGAATAAGGTTCTCAGTCAATGAGTCCATGGATCCATTAAATATAAATGAAATTTTTGCGAAAGAATGTTTTTGGATTTCTAATACTCCAACTTGATACAAAAAAAGAGATGTGGGAATCTTCCAAAAAATAGGAAGGAAGTAATCAATTTAAAAATGAGTAACTCTATACATGCAAAGAAGTAACTTTCCGACACAAACTGAAAGAAAGTCCTCCTAAAACAGCTACTTTCATATAAACATTGAATTATACAAAGAAAAAAAATCTTTCAAAACAAATACTTCTATATGAACACTGAATTATACAGAAGATACCTTTTTCTACTCAGTTTGTATTTCAAACATTCGTTGTGGAATACAAATCAGAATAATTCACATGAGTTCTACTGTAAATGAATTTAAAGTAGAACTCTTGTGAATGATTCTGATTTGTATTCCACAACGAATGTTTGAAATACAAACTGAGTAGAGAAAAGTATCTTTTGTATAATTCAGTGTTCATATAGTAGTATTTGTTTCGAAAGAATTTTTTTCTTTCGTGTAATTCATTGTTTATATGAAATTAGCTGTTTCAGGAGGACTTTCTTTCAGTTTGTATCTGAAAGTTACTTCTTTGCATGATATACACATCCATGTATAGAGTTAGTTATTTTCAAATTGATTACTTCCTTCCTTTCCTTGGAAGATTCCCCCATCCTTGTTTTTTGTATCAAGACGGAGTAGTAGAAAGCCAAAACCTTTCCCAAAAAATTAGTCACTCCTAAAAGTATAACCCCATCAATTCACAAATGAGATATTCGTTTAAACAGGTATGAACTTTTTAGTGGCAATCTTGGTGCGTGCCATGTACGTCTGGAAAATCCAGCCCATCCGGTGAAGTACCAAGGTGTTGTTTGTTCAATGAAAGAAAGCTTTGGATTTATTGAGAGAGCTGATATTGTGAAAGAGATATTCTTTCACTTCTCAGAAACGAAAACCACAGAAGAATTGAAATTAGGAACTGATGTGGAATATATCATCCAAACACGCAATGTAAGTTTCCTTTCAGACTTTCATAGCACATATCCACTTATTGTTCTGTGATAAATAAAACTTGCTGTTCCCAGGGAAAGGAAGTGGCATGTAACATCAAGAGTCTACCAACTGGCACAGTAATATTCGAAGATGTGAAGCCCGAAATCATCAAAGGCCAAGTTTTGAAGCCTATTGACCGTGGTCCTCGCAATCCCAATGAAGCCCTTCCGGGTCGTATAAGATTTAGAGCACCTGATCATGCAGAAGTAGAAATTTCATTCAGCGAAAAAGATCAATCGGGTGATTTCACTTTACGCCACGGTGACTGGGTACAGTTCCAGGTTGCTACTGACAGAAGAGATGGTTTAGATAGAGCCACTAGCATTATCTTATTAGATGAGAGTTTCAAGTTAGTTGAATTGAAAACTTGCCGTTTTGAAAATAAATACGTTCTTATTAATTTTCTAGGGTATCTGGCGAGAAACGAGAGCAAGGAGTTGTTGTATCTATTAAGGAAGGTTTTGGTTTTTTGAAATGTGTCGAGCGGGAGGCTAGATTGTTTTTCCATTTCAGCGAAGTTCTCGATGCTGACCGAAGCAAAATAGTTCAAGCAGGTGACGAATTTGAGTTCACTGTTGTCCAGGATCAAACAAGTTCAAGCTTGTATTCGAATAATCGACAAAGTGCCATTAGAATGAAATGGTTACCGCCTGGTACTGTACAATTTGAAATTAGAATAGAGAATGATCTTACGGGTATTGTAACAAATGATATTCCTCTGAGTAACTGGAACAATCGTAGTCCTATCAAAAGTCAGAACGGAGTCAGTGCTGAAGCTGCAGTTGAGTCCGGACTCATTACCTATAATGTTGATGGCGAAAAGAAGACAATTCCCTTCTACTCCAAAGATTGTAATTTGAAACACTTTCCAAGAACAGGGGATAAGGTTAGTTTTATCTTTTGCAATAATAATAATAATAATCATCACCATTGATGAAAACTATTATGTTTCTTACCACTCCTATTTGTAACTAACGTTACTGTAGTTTTGTCCTAAACTAAAAATGATTGATTACATTAGCCCTTATATAACACCACTGTAGGCAATAACAGAGGTACTTAACTTAATTGAGTACCTGAATTTTGTTTACCTGTGACAATGTGGATACGCTAATTTGAAAACCGGTGAGTAAACTAGATGTAACAGGTTCCGCCCGCAACACTTCAAAACGATTACAAACTTCTCAGTATTCAGGAGGTGTGTATTAAAATCAAGATAATATAATTTTGTTAACAATATCTCGTGATTCAATTGAAATCTTTAGAAAAATTGAGAAAATTTTGTTCCGTTGTATTCTAAGAACACGCCGGCAAAAATTCAACATTTCAACGATATATTTCAATGAAAGTATTAGTATGAGATTAATTTAATTGAATATAATAAGTTAAATGACATGATAAAAATAGCAGCTTCTCTTGAATAAATAAGTCCAATCATCCTTTAATTTCGAATTTCAAAAGTTTGTAGAATTTTATTACTTTATTTCACAGGTTCGTTTCAGTATAAATCAAGTTAAACGGAACAAGGAACTGATAGCTACAGATATAGAGATAATACAGCCAGCTGCACAGTCAAATGGGATGAAACATGCAGTCTCTAGACACAACGGACAAGTTTATCAAGGTTTTATTGCAGCTCTGAAAGATGGGTTTGGGTTCATTGAGACCATTCAGCATGATAAAGAAGTTTTTTTTCATTTCAGGTGAGATGTAACAGAGTGTTTTTTCATTTGATGAAATTTACCATTTATAGCTCTGAATAATCTTACCAAATAGGCGTCTCTGAATACGACCTTTCTCCGCTCTGTTCTTCATGATATTTTCATATTACTTTTTACACATTTTATATTAGCTTCACCTGTATGTATGTATGTATGTATGTATGTTTGTTTGTAACTCTCAAACTCGGGATCTGTATTGGCAGAATGGGGAATGTTCCTGACGAAAATCAAGTAGTTTTCATAAAAGAGCTCTAAACCAACGTAACTAATCATTTCAACCCTTTTTCTTAAAAAAATTATTTAAATACACTTTGTGTGGAGGTGGTATTGAACTATAATTTATATTTTGCTTTAATTGTTTATTTATAAAGATAATTTTCCTTTTTTAAAGTAGAATATCTAGGTAGGTATGAATTATTTCAAATTGATATATTATGTCCAAGGTAAAATATTTTTAGGAATGGCAGGTAAGTTTTAGGCGCTGTTGTCAATATGTGAATTAGAAACAAATCCCTTTAAAAATTAAAACCCAACATTTGAAACATCAATTTGAATACTTTTTGAAGTGAATTTGAAAAACTCGTGAATTAAACTCAACTTTATTTTGTTCAAACTTGCATTTGCTGTAATAACCCAAATTGATGAACATTCCCAATTATCGGCATTAGTGCTTGATCTATTCGCGGGCAGATGGTGCTGTATGTAACCACCTTGATAAGTTGTTTAAAAGAAAATGAAAATAAATGAATATAATAAATGTAGTTTAAAAAACTAAAAAACACGCTTTTATGGCATATGAAATTTAAAAGTAAAAAATAAATATAGTTAAAAAAAAAAAACTAAAAAACACGCTTTTAAAGAACATCGACCTAAAAAGTTAAAAATATATTTTTTTAAAAAACTTAAAACAATAAGGATCGAAAAAATACAAGTATTATTGTGACAAAACCGTGGGCGCTTTGTGCCATATTTATAACTGTTGTATTTTTTGCACACCTAAAGTTTCACGAAATTTTCAGGTGCCATTTAGTTGAATGTCCCCATAATGAAAATTTTTGTCTTGGGAGGTCAGGTTTTCAATTAAATGACACTTATTTCCCATTTTTCATACGAAAAAAACAAAATATCCAATTTTATAGAAATGTTTTAATTTATTTATGTAAATGAATTTCGTGATGTCATAAAATAACAAAAATTTGGTTGATTATTGTACTGATATATTCTTAAAGCAATTGTTGAACTTTCCTAAGATATATATTTTATATTTATAGTAATTTCGATGGTGAAGCCCCTACTTTGGAACTGGGTCAAGAAGTTGAATACAATCTGGGAACTAGAGGTAATTCTGGGTCTTGCTCTTCTGCAGAAAATGTCAAAATTGTACCAAAGGGAACCATTTCTCTACCTCCGTTCAGTGGAGAAATTCTAGAAGGAACAATTGTTAGACCGTTAAGATCTGTTAATCCTGACCAGACTGAGTATTCGGGACTCATCAGAATCAAAAGCGATGATCCGAATGAAAAACCAATTGAGTATGAATTTGGTATCATGGGTCTCGTCAATAAAAGAGAACTGCTTCAAGTAGGAGACCATGTTCAATTCCAAGTTGATTCCACAGGTAGGGCTGCCAACATAGTAGCGGTGAGAAAAAAGTTGAGGGCCACTGTGGATGCTATCAAAGGTCACTTTGGATTTTTGGCGTATGAAGTTGAAGAAGGCAAAAAGCTGTTCTTCCATATGACTGAAGTTAAAGACAATGCAGGTCTTCAAGTAGGAGACACTGTGGAATTTGTGCTTGTGACGAATCACAGAAGCGGCAAGTCATCGGCTTGTAATGTTGTCAAAGTGAGGTTAGTATCTTTGAAAATGTTATTTTTCATCTTTGGAAAGTATTAGATAATTCAGTTTCACTATTATCCGAGTTTGAAGGTGGTGGAATCCACTTTGTCGTCGGAATCAACTTAATGTCTCCGATTACTGGATATTATGGCTGCTTAATGTGTATTTATGTTGAATATTTAGGTAATTTGGTGTGCTATTACCTGTATCTGGCTTAGGTAGATTACATAAAGCATGTTTATAGGTATTCAACAATATAATTACGCCCAAATCAATATAAACACGCTTCAAGTCAACATTAAAATAAAAACGTCATCAGCTTTTACTACAAAACATCTTTTCTTGTACTTCTCATTGACCAGAGTAGGTCATTTTATCTGTTCTTTAGTTTCTTGTGTTTATAATAATTGAAATAAACATGAGCTACCTATGTTTCACACATTCAGTTGTACCAATCAGCTATACATCATTTGATGTCACTAAAGATCCATCATTGGTAGACATTTTTATCTATACTTGGTACAATTCTATTTTTCATCAATATTAATATATCATTGAAAAATCTTAGTTTCAGATATTCAGTTGAATAGATGTGAATGTTGATAAGATGCAGTGGTTAAGTGCCTGATGCTCGACTCTGTGTCTTGAGTTCTAATCTACCTTTGATTAGATATTTCTATTGTTATAACAAACATATAGTTGAGAGCGGCTCGAATCCGTCATGATACTCGGTAGCTATTAACATGAACACAAGCTAATGACAATCGTTATAGATGATGTTGAAAAGGGGGGCCGTTTCAGTTTACAACTTATTATGTTATGAAGAGAAATAGGGATAAATTCAGCATTTGCTTTGTTTGTTGATAATCTAAAATTATATTTTGCTGGAAATTGTCATAATTGAAAAAGTATATGATGCAAAGTTCTTAATGAGAATATATTTGTGAAATGGAAAGTTATTCTGTTCATGAGACCCAAGATCCTCTTAGCTTTGTAGACAATATTTTTTGGGGTTAAAAAAATTGTATATTGAAAAATCAAATAACTAAGACATTTTCAAAAGGAATGACACCAAACCGTTATAAATTTTTATTTCTAGTGATGTACAAGCTAGACCAGAAAGACTAATAAGTAGACTGCGCACCATATCGGTAGACGATACTGGGCCAAAGTTGACGTTGATGCGTCAACCAAAAGGACCAGACGGCTCGAAGGGATTCTCATCAGACGCACGTACTCTTCGTATACCAGGTGCCGTGCCCGAATAATTTTAATGTTCAACATTATCATTTTCATTCATGTCATTTACAAAACTGTAGCAACTAACTTACTCTCGTGTTAGCAGTGGAGTTGGAATTATATACTGTATTTTATAAAGTAAGTCTGTATGTAAGAACAATATCTCATGATTGCGGGCAAGAATATCGCTGATGACAAAATAGGTGTGTTTTTGTTTTTGTCTATGACATGTCATTATTTGAATGAGATGTCCAAGTTATATTCAGTAAAAGCGAATGTGATCAGTAATTAGACGTGCAAGTAAACTGAATCAGTACAAAATATTCAACTTTTGGCTTTGAAGAAGAATGCTTCAGCTTACATCTTCGATAGTCTTGCCTGGAATTGTTTGGAAATGGAGTTGCAACAAAAAAAGTCTAAATGAGGGCAAGGAACTCTTTTTGGTTAACGTATACACCAAATAGTTGTAGCTAATGTTTATACGTGTTGAAATTTGAACAAAAATTATTATGCTGCGTAATATATAAAATAATTGAATTTAAACAGATTGAACACTGCTTGAAAACCAAAAATAAAAATGATAATCCATTGACAAATATAAAATACAATGAATTTATTATTAGGATACAGAGTTAAGATATTAGAATATGATCTAGAGAAGACTGCATCCATAAGTAAACTGTACATTGTAAGACCTTTTGTAATTTTTATTTAGACTCCGTTTAGGTGTAACGTAAGTTTGCAGTCTGCCAGTGCCCGCAGCAGCTCTCAGTATCTAATAAACTTGTTCGAATAAATTCAAGCATTTCAAAAGAATGACTTAAGGATCAAAGTTTGATTTCGAAGGCGCGGTGAAAAATGTTTGTTTTAAAATATCATTCTCTCGTCTCGAATCAGTTTTTCTTGCTAAATACTAGTTGTGTTCTGTGATAATGATGTCTCCTTGATAAAAAAAAACTTTATCGTGTTCATTTGATGTAATTTTTTTTCTGATGTAATATTTTCTAATGTATTTTTACTATTTTTAGGCGACCTCTTTTATTTATTTATAATTTTTATACATGCGTTGATGTGGGTACTGTGGTGCAGTTTTTGAAATAAAAACGAAATAATTGAATGTGGATTATCTTCTATTTGTAAATTGTTTTAATTTTCAAGGAAATAAATATATAAGTGAATACTATTGAAAAATTTTTTTGATTTATATAAAGTACAATTTTGATACCCACTATTTTATTACGTAGGAGGAACTCTCTTGAGTTTTTTTAGAATATCGAGAAATAAATTTCAGAACTGTTTTTTGTTGAATGTATATTATTATGTTGAAAACCACAAAAACTAAATTTTGGAAATTTTGACAGCTTCTTGAGGTGACGATCTTTTTCAACACATCTTTTTTTTGGTTGCCAGGGTAATGGAAATGAGTTGCTAGGCAAATAAATCGGAAAAATGCAAGCAGTTTTCCTGCTTCGAATAGTTTAACCAAGCTATTCTTATGCATTGATGAAAATTAAACATACATAAACTTTCATCAGTGGATTCCATTTTTTTGTTGTAGTTTCTTTTTTCAAACACTAACTGTGCTGTGAATCACTTGAAGAACTGATCAAATGTTGCATTTACTGATATTTTGGAAGTGAAGAATTCGTATCTTGACACCATTTTAGTTATAAGGAAATAAATATTTAGAAATATTAATCTCTCCTACGCAGTAGGTTCTGGTGAATATCTGCCGAAAAAGAACTACTTTTCCTGCTAATACGTCGCTAGTTATTGAATTATATTCGACAGATATTTACGCAAGATTCCTCACAGAGACTAGTCTCCCAGATGTTTCTCGTTCATCCAGTAGCATGACCATGCTGAAATTATTCAAGTAGAGCACCTACAGACCGCTGTTTGGAGATATTATCTCTCGTCAGTACAGGAAAGATCCTACCCAGACAGCAAAGTGTCTGGGACTTGATTAAATTTAACACGGCTCCGCTACATATAAGAAACCTCAATACATAAATATCAGGAATAAACAAGATTCTCCAAGGCGGTCATTGACAAAGCGAAGCTTTGACGTCCATCGCAAAACGAGATTCGTTTTCTGCAATGGACCCGCTAGAGTCTCATCAGTAGTGCTGAGCTGAACCCATTGGAGAGCCTCTTTTATTCTTGATATTTACGGACTGTCTTCTATTGATCCCATAGATGAAGTTTTGGTAAGTGGAGATGTCATCGTCTTCACGGTCATTACTCTGTGTGACCTGTATGCCTTACTTACAGGTACAGTAATGGATAAAAATAAGTGATAATCTAATTTTATTTCTATTTATATTACAATACACTCGTAGGGAATAATCGTAGCAACTCTTCCTGCTCCAGCTACTGGACATGCTGAAAAAGATTTTGAGTTACTGTACAAAATCAAAATACAATATTTTACAAACTACACAGGAAACGATAGATCTTCACAAACTTCGTTTTCAATTGTATCAAGACATGTTTCGCTATCACAGTAGCTTTTTTGTACTGAATAACATACAGATAGCGAAACATGTTACTATTGGAAATTAAGTTTGTGAAGATCAAATCGTTTCCAGTGTTGTATGTGAATTCATTATGGATCTTCTTCAAATAACGGTTGAGTCAATCAGAAAAATACAATATGCCCAAGATAAAGAGAGCCGGCATGGAAAAATCTGAACCGTGAGATATTAAAAGTCTGTTGAATTAGGAAAAAGTTACTCAATTCAGATCTTACTTAAGTAACGTTTCAAAATTTACTGATTAAATGGTAGACCAGAGAAGTTGTCGCCAATACCAGTTTATTTTTTCCGAACATATAAAATACTAAAATTAGTGATAGTGATAGTGATGTCACTTGTCACATTTAAAACAATTGGTTGGGTTTGAAGTATTTTTTGAAACATTAACTATTGGTGAATTGTAATTGACATAACGATGCCTTCTTCAACGAAAGTCATTCTTGAATAGCTGTAAAACAATATTTGCATTTCAAAAAGAAAATTATTAATTGTAGTGCTGTTGCAGGAAAAATACTTCATTGATCATTTGTTAGAGGTTGTGATGATGAATGTTATCACAAATGTCGACTTGCCGTTGGCTCTTTGTGATCACATTATATCGCATCTGCCCGTTCGGCTTCAGATTTTTAAAATCGGACACACCCAAAGCTTTATACTTGTGCCCAAAGTGGCAATGAGGACTTGTTTTTTAATATCTTGTCGAATAACTTCATAAAACTAAAACGTAATTGGCGAATAAAGGTTCTTTTTGAATACCTTCGGAACTATTGACAATTTTCTAAATTTCAATCTCAATATTTTGTATACATTATAAAATGGGCATCTTTTTCAAAGTTTATTCGACTTTGTATATCCCACGGTTCCTGTTTTCCCATACTGGTCCTTCTTATTTGGATACAGAATAGAATAGAATATAGCATTATTTTCAGGGGCATGAATGAATAATAATGAAATTTTACGAAAAAATCGCTTTATACAATGAAAATATTTCTAGATCAAACCTTGTGTTCTATAAACAGTGAAATAAATGGAAAATAATCAATTGTGGCTTTCTGAAGTGGAGTTTACAACAAACTATATAGAGATTAAAAGGTTATCAATTTTAATTTCTTATAATGTAGGCGATCATCAATATATCATTGCTTTATATTACTTTATCGCTTTTCTATTCTATTCAATGATTAATGCAGTTCACGGTCCAACTATAAAACGTGTTATTTTTAGCTCTATCACAATGATAACATTTTTGTTTAGAAACTCGATCATAAATAATTTAAAAACTGACTTATTTTTTGAAAATCAAGTATAAGACAATTTCGAGCTTAACCCAAAATAAGTTTCCAAATCGTAAAAAAGTCTATTGACAACACTTTTCCATCATCAGGAAATCATCAAAGATTCCAAATTCTATCTTATCATGCTAACTTGATGGACTGATTAAAAACTGAAATCAAATTCCAATTATTTGGTATCTTGATATAAAAATAAAAAGTTTCTTGGCACTTGATGTGTAAGATTCTTCAAGTATCAACAAGTTTCACTAACTATCGAATGCTTGCTATATCGATAAGTATTTATGTTGAAATATTAACAGACTGAAGAGAAAGTTCACATTTTGACATTTTATCTGACCAAAATTTGATGTATTGAGAAAAAAAACAAAAATAAAAAAAATTACCCCTGCTACACCGAAGTCCAAAGTAGCCAGTTCCTTCGCATCTGCACTTATATCCTGGTTGCTGGGAAATTTGAATACATGTTCCATTGTGTAAACATGGATTGTGGGTTTTACAAAGGTCTTTTTTCTTACCTAAACATGAAGTAGATATCGTCACAACTTCATTTTTGTTCATAAAATAGAAATATATCTAGATATGTTAATAAAGCGTAGCCTTTGAAGTTTATAAAATAAGTAGGAAAATAAAATTTTGCCACACACTGTTTTATTCGAAAAGTGTAAACTTTCACGACTGTGTCAAGTTATTTTTCGAGTTTGTTTACTGTGGTCTTTCGATATTCATGTCTGACGTTTTGTTTAGAACTGCGGTATACACTATAACAGGCGATGAGGCTACGGACGAAGTGTTCTAGCTGTCATCACAGGGCAACCAGGACACCGTCTGATTCTTCATCGCCTTTGATAATGTCTACAAAAGTTGTAGATGAATTGTCAGACATGAAAACCTGCAAACCACGGTCAACAAACCCGGAAAATAGCTTCGTTAAACTGTTTAATTGTTTTATCCATGTACCAAAGTTTCATCCACAGTAACAACACACGGCTTAAAAAGTTCGCATCTTTCAAAATTGAAATATTCAGTACCTACATTAGATAATAATTTTAGGCCAATTCGACGGTTCAATAAAACCATGTCATGAACTTCAATTTTTCACGGTCGCATACGAAGGACATTTATCAACAATCTGCTAACTTTAATGATACTCCAGTCTATCAATATTCACGATTTCGTTGAAAGTCTTTTTTTTTATTTCATTGAGCTACTATCATATATTGACTATGGTTTGACGAGAAATCAAGATGAACAGAAACCCTGGTGTTTTGACCCATTCATTTTTTTTTTATTAAAAACTATCGACAAGAGTAATGAGACTGAATCAAAATTTTCTACACAGGGATGATACAATAATAGAAACCTGTCACACGTATTCTGTTCAAATCTTTAATTTTTATCGACCATATTTTAAATATATTTCTTCTAATATCAATTTATTCCAGAATGTGAAAAATAATTGAAATCGAAGTGCCAACTCGATATTGTGAAGCAATATCACTATAATTATTGTCGGTACTCGGTACATCTATGAATGGAATGCTGAAATGTTCATTTCTTTTCGTAGAATAGTGTCGTAGATCGAGAGTTGTTGACAAAATGTGTTACCAGTTTGAATTAATATTTCTAGTATAGCTAGTTTAAAGTTCAAACAACTCACCTTTAAGAGCATTTTGACATTCTTGAATGTTGTCATACCTATAGTCTGATACACATCCATATCCACAAGAACACATTAGATTCCTTATCAGACATCCTTGTTTCACCTGGTCTGATTCACATGCCTTATATAATTCTATAGCTACAAACAAAAAGACGTTAGTTGGTCCAATTATATGTTTTTCTTCATTTATTTGAAACAGAATTGTAAAATTACATTTCCAAAATTACCTGGTGTCTGAAGTCTACAAACGATGTTCACGCGTTCTATCGAATGCGAATGGAATTTTGAATATCACGATAGACATGCTGCTCTTTGAAGAAAATACTTTTCTCGCAGAAAAAATAAATACTGTCTCTCGACGAGCGTTTCGCTTATCAAGTTATCTCAGAAGTAGAGTTGATCATGTCGCTATTATCTCCTAATGATACCTACTTAAGTGATGTGGAAAAAGTGTTTTCTTCAGATTCATTTCACACCAGAGTATTCATTTCTACCTATCAAATAATAAATCACCTTTGTTTTTTAATAAATTGATGGATGTAGCCGTTAACCAACGATACTACAGTTTCGTCCTATAAGGAAATTTTTAAACTTAATAGATATATTAGATTTTAGCTCAACGTAAACTATTTCTCCAAATAAATAAGTAAAATTACAAGTTTAAATCAAATGGTCAATATAAATTTCACCTATCTTATGTGCAAAAAAATCGTTTAAAGAAATGAACTATGGGCTAATTATGATTCACATATTGCAGAGTTATTTGCTGTGTAAACAATTCGGGGAATAAGGATAAATTGAAGAAATTGATTGAATCTTTTTGGCTTTCTACTCCTCTATCATTAAACAAAACGTGGAAATATTAAAAAAGAAATAATTTAATTCCAACTCTTTACGAAGGTATGTAGGTCATAAATAAAAGTTTCTTTCAGTTCTGAACTGGAGTTACTTATTGTTAGGTAATTATTTGGAATTCACATGATATATTGTTCGAAAGTTTGTCATTGTGAGAATATATTACTTCGCGGTTTAGGAAGGCAAAAAAACAAATAATTCATATTTATTCTGATTCGGAACAAAATCAAAAAATATACGAACAAATAGAATGTCTAAAATTTATTTCGGGATCAACAGCAAAACAATATCTTGGTTAAAGTTCATTGCCCTCTAGAAACCGAATTCAATTATTGTTTGGTTTGTCTAAGCAGAGTTGGTCGAGTGGTAGAATAGCGTAAGCTGAAACACCGGCAAGATAAAAATAAAGACAATTTATTATTATTATTAGTATTATTATCAAATAATATTTGATTCATAATTCAAAATCAGACAAATAAAATAACTACATATAGAAGACAAAAAAATCGTTTGTTTCGTTTGTGCACAAGTAAATAACTAGACCCTCATCATATTGAAAAGTGTACTACTCACTCAAAAACAACAACAGGAAAATTTTGAGAAGCATTTCTGAAGATAAAGATTACAAAAATTCCAATGCACTACGAATCCTCTAGTAAAACCCATGCAGCGGTAGAAAATTACTGACAATTACTAAGTTGAAGATAAAGATGCGTTATGTGTTTTGATAAGGAAGTCGTTGGCCTCTGCATCCCACTCTGAAATGAAGCAATCAGAGTACCCAGAGTTGAAAGGCGATATTTTATCAGATAAGCAATAAAACTATAAAAGCATGTATATACTTATTACAATTTCTTTAATTTTTAAGGTTGACACATTTCTCAAAAGGATGAAATTTTTAAAAGTGTTATCTACCCCGAAGCATTTATTGATTGGGTACATATTTCCGAAAATGTATTGAGTCAAAACGGAGAATCTCAAGATTTTGTAGGTTGGCAAAGATAATGTCCTTTCATAATCTAGAACACCTGCAAATTCAGCTTCACACTAAAAAAATATATTCCTCTAATTTGTGTGAAGGCACAGTGACGCCATCTTTCATAAAAAGATTAACTTATTATTTATTGAAATGAATAAAGGAAACTTGAATGGTCAAGTAGCGCCATCTTCCATAAAAAGGATTAACTTATTACTCATTCAAATAAATAAAGAAAACTGTAAATAGTCAAGTACCGCCATCTTCCATAGAAAAGAATAACTTATTACTCGTTCAAATAGATACAGAAACCTGTAAATGATTGAGTGGCGCCATCTTCCAAAGAAAAAACTAACTCATCATCAATTCAAATCAATAAAGAAAACTGTAAATAGTCAAATAACGACATCTTCCATAGAAAAGAGTAACTTATTACTTATTCAACTAAATAAAGAAACCTGTAAATGTTTGAGTGGCGTTATCTTCCACAGAAAAGACTAACTCATCATAATTCAAATGAATAAAGAAAACTGTAAACGTTTAGTTATGTTGTAAGCTTTGTCTACTACTTACGAGGTAGAGAGAAGATTTTTTTGTCAATATCGATGTATTGTAATAGGCCAATCCACGTAAATTTTAATCGAACCTAAATCTGACCCTCTTCTTGGCAAAGCTAAAGGCGATGCCAATGATTCCTTGCTGGAAAGAGTATATTTTTTACCAGATATCACCTGCCATCTTCGCAAACAACAATAACCCTTACGGTAGCTCTCCCTTTGAAGTTGATATACCTTTGACTTGACTTTCGAAGATTATTTTTTATTCTGACATCATTGTGATAGATTTGGTCGATTCTTGATGAAAATTCACTACACAGTTTACCAAATCACAACTCGTGTTTCACTAAACAATAACTATTTTATACACATGCCTAAAGAAGCTATAGTATAGTGAAACATGTATTGAATTTCACTGATTCTAATTCCTTTTAAATCATAAAACAAAATGTAGGGTGTCCCCTACATTTTCTTTTATGAGAGAGAGGACATTGGTAGATCAAGATCTTCAGATGACGTAGTGCTGCAAGTTTTTCCGGGTTTTCCTGCAGCTGAAAAAGCGAATACTCTACTGGAATTAATGAAATCGCCCTGGAGCGCTAATTAATTTTTATTGTTGTTTTTTATTTTTATCGAATGAAATTATTTTTGCAAAGTTTTGTTATTGAAGGTAAATAAGGCTGGCAAAGATAATGTTGTCCTTTTATTATCCAGAACACTCGCAAATTCAGCTCCACATTAAAAAAAAAAGATATTAGTCCTACGCAATTGTACTTAGAGAAAGGACATTTGAATTTAACTACGTTCTGATGATGTTGGTGGTGTGATTTGGAAGTTTTATAAATATTATAATTATATAAATATTATAAATACTTCTTATTTGAAAGAGGTGTAGAAAATTTAAAAAAATAAGCAAATTTACGCCACGAATTCTCAAATTTTGTATGGAACTGGAAAATATTGATAATCTACACACTGAAAAAGGGTCAAATTCATTTACCACAGATAGGTTTGTTAAAAAAAATCTATGTAAAATACTTTTGAATTTGTATAAAGATATAGTAGCGCCATCTTCCATAGAAAAGATTAACTCATTACTCATTCCAATGTTTGAGTGGTGGCCATGAATAAAGGAAACTGTAAATAGTCATGTCGCGCTATCTTACATAGAAAAGATAAATCAATTACTTTTTCAAATGAATAAAGGAAACTGTAAATGTTTGTGGTGCCATGAATTAAGAAAACTGTAAAACTTTAATTATTTTGTAAGCTTCGTCTACTAGTTACGAGGTAGATTTTTTGTATTGCAAATTGCAATAGGCCAATCCACGTAGATTTTAATCGAATCTGACACTCTTCTTGTAAAAGCTAAAGGCGATGCCAATGATGCCTCGCTGGAGAGTATATTTTTTACTAGATATCACATGCCATCATTGCAGATGGTAGCTCTCCCTTTCACGGTTCAAGTTGATATATTCCTGACTTGGCTCTCGAAGATTTTTTTTTATTCTGAGAACATCACTGTGATAGACTTGGTCGATTCTTGATGAAAATACACTTTAAGATTTTCACCATACAGTTAACCAAACCATAACTCGTGTTTCACTAAACAATAGCTAATACTGTTTCATACACATGCCTAAACATGTATTGAGTTTCACTGATTCAAATTCCTTGTGAATCACACTATAAGCAGATGCAATAACAAGAAAAATATAGAAACAAATGTTTATTCAGTTTGAATACAGTGAATCAAAATAATTTGAACTAATATAACAATTAAATAATATTCAATATACAACAGACTGAGAAATAGCTGACTATATTTTTCAATTATTATGATAAAAACATCTTGTGATGATGATACTCCCAAAGGCATAAACAGTGCCAGTGTACAAGAATACTCTTTATTCATCGAATATACAAGACCTTCTGAACAATTTTTTAACAGGTGTCAGAAGACTGTTTCGAGGAGAGGTACATACATATGAGGAAATAAATATTTCGAAATTGAATATCTGAATATACATGTCATCTCTGGTAAATGCCTGCCGGAAAACAACTACTTTCCCAGCTAATACCACGATAAATATCGAATTATATAAGACAATCATTCAGACGAAGGTTTCATACATGCAGTCAAGGCTTGCTGAAATTAATCGAGTCACAGACCCTTGCTTGGGTCGGATCTTTCCTGTACTGATGAAAGGTAGTACCTCGAAACCGGTCTGTGATCTACTCGGATGATTTCAGCTTGGTCCTGCTGCTTGATGAACGAGAAACATGTGCGAGACTAACTTTTGTTGGATACCTTGCATAAATGTGTGTCGCACGAGAGTGTTCTTATCTTTAACCACAATAAGTGAATTATTTTTTATAAAATGAAATTATAATTTTACAATTCATAATCTGTAGTGTGTCCTGTAATCTCTCCCACTAGGAATACCGCCATATTTTCTCATTCGTCGTACCGCTTCTCTAAGATGTTTAGGTTGGATTGGCCCGGTATCGCCAGTCTCTTCCATTACATCAAGTCCTGAAAATTCAAATCAGTTACTTATTTTAGAAATTCAGCGAAAAATATAAACGCCATATTGTTATCAAATCCATTGTTTGTATATGAGATTTCAAAAATTTTATTAAAAATCGACGATTATTGCAAGTAATAATTTTCAATAGAAAATTGTTTCTAATTCATTTTAATTAATGAAAACGAATTTGTTAAGTAACTATTCATTTATTTTTCTAATTTATATTTGTTTATTTGCCAAAAAATTATAAACAAATAAATTATCACACTTTATTTTTGTTGGTCGAGTAAAAAACCATGTATCATTTTGTCAATCAAAATAATATATGGCTATGTTAATTCAACTTTTTACTAGTAAAAAAATGAAGTGTGGAAGTTCATAGGTTAATAATAAATTGTTTATCAAATGGACAAATAAAGAAAAATCGAAAAAAAAAGAGCTATTGAAAAAACGCTTCCTAGTACTGACAATTCCCCAAAAAAATATCCCACAAACAATGTATTTGTTTATAACAATTTTTCGAATAATAAAAATTAAAAAAAATATCAATGAATCTTTCATCAATCACAATAAAATCGGAATTATTGAAAAATACTTTATTTCTTTTTAAACAATTAATTGTTTTAGTAAATACTTTAATTATCATCAATAAATAATTAAGTTCAGAACGAAAAAAAAAATCATAATCTTTTAACGTTTTTATAAAAAAATGGAAAATGGAATTGTTTTGTTTTTTTTGTGGATTCAAAGAATATAGGTGCTATTGTTTGCAAGCATAAAAAATACAGGTTCCATTTAAAAATTTACCATGATCTTATAAATCGAAACCAGGAAGATATGTAAATTTTCAACTTGTTAATTTTCAAAAACACAATTGAGAGAAAAAAAAAGATGAAAATTATTTGGCAGGTCATTATTGTTTACTCAAGCATCTACCAAGTTGATACCTACATAATTTTATTTATTTTGTTCATTTCTTGATATTAATATTTAAAGAGTTGGAATATTTGTTTTTTAGGTGACTGAATTGGACGTTCGTTGCGTGCGCGAGCCAAACCACGTGTTTTAAGTTTATTTCATCTATCAATTGAAACTTTAAATATTGGTGCCGCCAGTTTCAGGAGGTAGGAATTTTTTTGTAAATTTTACGCTTTTTATGGAACTTTTTATCAAATTTTGAATAACTAAGGTAGCGTCTCAAAAAACTTTTTCAAGAAGCACCGTGCTCCGCCGATTGTAATCCGCGAAGTGCGGCAAATCGCGAAAGTCTTGTATAACCTCCAATAGCCGTGATCGTCTAGTGGTTAGGACCCCACGTTGTGGCCGTGGTAACCCAGGTTCGAATCCTGGTCACGGCAAGAGGTTACTTTTTTTGTTTTTTCTTTTAATACTATTCTGCCAGTATCAATTCTCAAGATTGAGGAAATACTCAATAGGTAACCTAAAATAATTTATTCAATTCTTGAAGGTCGTGTACAGGACAAACAATTTTAGTTCTAATTTTTGACACTTTGAAAAAAAATGTGTATAAATACTTCTATGCTCCAGAATTGGTCAACTGGTCAACGTTTTCTAATTTTGCTTACACAAAGCAACCTAACTATAAGTATAACTTATATCTTGATTGACTGAAATTTGAAAGAAACTGGATATAACACCCATAGTGCGCTCATTGAAATTAAAAACGCTTCCGAATTCTGAATGGAAGGTAAAAGTGAAGCTAGCAGTAATGAAAATTATAACACAGCTTACCTGTGTATCTTATTTTGTATATCAGGAATAGAAAATGTTGATTGCATTCTTTATAAAGTGATTACACCATCTTAACTTAAAATCAATTGATGGATGTAGCCGTTACTACGTGGTAGGAGATCATGATGAAAAGAGAAAAGAAAATTTCTATGTTTCTTACCACTTTTATAAATAAGTTTTAATAATAAGTTTTCATTTCTCTTTCCATAACTTAAAATCCTCAATTTGTTCAATATTAAATAATTTTTTTATTTTCAACTGCTGCTGAAAATGGAGTTGACAAGTTTGTTCGTTATCAGCATAAAGTTTAGAAAATATATGATACTGTATTATTGGATAGGAAGTATAAGGACGTATCCAAGAGGGGGGCGATAGAGGTAGTTGTAACCTAGAAAACAGTCAGACGAGAGAAAAAAATATTGAGTCCGGCCCTACATTTTTAACAGATACATGATTTATGACGCTTTCATGTATTGTAGGAAAAAGTTACTAGTGAAAGCATGTCAGAGAAATTGACGATTTACATTCAATTTAAATCACTGTAGATTATTTTCATTAGGAAAACAGTATCTTGAATTTTATTCCATCAGGATGGAGTCCGCCAATAGAAGAGTTCTAAAAAGTGTACCACTCTCGGTGAAATCAAGCAAGTCAGTTGAGGGCATCCTGTGAGCAGTCCATGAAATCAATAACACCAATACTCTTATCAGACTCAGAAATAGAGATTTACTGATATCAGGTATCGGTAGCTTATCGTCCTTTGATAATATCTACCGCAGTAGTAGACGAAACGTTAGGCAGAAAACGTCATCGTACGGCCAAAAAACCGGGAAACAGCTATGTCACAGTTATTTATGACCGTGAAGGTTTACATTCTTTGATTTAACCTGATTTCATCATTCATTAATTTAATAAAATCAAACTTTAATTTTGATCCTGACATTACTTCACTAGCAAAATGTTAGAGATTCCCAAAATGAATCATTTACTGTATTTTTTGCACTAGAAACCCCCCAACTAGACATTTCAGAGTCACATTATTATCCCCATCATTCCACACTACTGACCCCTTCGTAAGCAATAATTATTCTTTTTGATTTTTGGGAAAGATAGGTTTCGGCTTTGGACTTCTTCATCTTTACCAAAAACTAATATCTCCTAAAAATATAATTCTTTTAAATATTCCATAGATTTCTCCTTCTTCACAGTCAAAAAAGAGTTTTGAAATGTGAATTCAAGAAAGTGGCTACTGTAAAACTTTTATCAGTAAAATATGATTGAATAATTTTTCCAAGAACACACCTTGAAGTGTTTACATGAGAAAACTTATCTTTTTGAACGGTATCTCAAATGAGAATCTAATATTTCAATCAGGTGAATTACTTCCGATATGTAATACTCCCTATTATTTGACAGTTCAGTTACTACCCTGATATTTCATCATCGTGCCACTGTCGAAAAGAAACGAACGACTGATGCACCATTCAGTTTTTAACAAAAAACAGGTCGCTGGTCAGGCCATGTACCTGAGGATCTAAGCCACTCGGAGAGCGTTCCAGCATCATTAAAAATTTCCACTACTTAGATTTTGAGGTGAGGTATCATTCCATTCGAGAATTATATGTCCTGAACAGACATAGAGAACCAAGAAAGATAGCAATTCTCTGAACAACATTTTCTGTGGTAGAATGGCTGTTTCTTAGAGAAATTTGAGAAATTATCAGTTAAAGCAAGGCTGTAATATCAAACATTCCACAGTGGAAGGATTATGAAAAAAACTTGAAAGTGAGTCCAAATTATTACAATTCTAGTGCTTCCAAATGCTGATTTTAATTAGATCCAACTTACCTTCTTCTACTACTTCTCCAACAAACACTTTAGCAATTCCTGCCATGGCAATTACAACGTTTTGCGATACAGAACATCCTGTTATGGTTTGCATAAGTCTTTTAATAGCTGCCTTGGGAAAAGCTGATCGGCGGTACATTTCATATCTGTCTAGTTGATCCTCGGTGAAATTAGAAACTAATACTCTGAAATATCAAAAGAACAATTTGAACATGAAATGAAAATACAATGCTATTTTTGCTTTAGAAGAAATAGAAAACCAAATAATTGATTGTTCTGGTTATGAAAAAGGAGTAAATGTTTCTGAGAGGATCGGAGTAATTGAATCACTATTTGGTAACACGTGTTGTAGATACACATAATTATGGCCTATCGGAAGTATTTAACATGTGAAAATTTTATATAAGGGATGTGTTAGAAATACATACTGCATTTTCTCTCTTTCTTCCTCTTCCATTTCCTTCCTTGATTTTATTTCCTTTTTCTGTTTCAAACTAGCAGTGCTTTGACTTTGCGAAGCTTGAGGTAAAATAATATCCGAACCGAGATCTAGTATATCTTCTCGAGTTATTTCAATAGGCTCAGATTTCACCTCTATTTCAGAATGATTTATTTCTTCTTTGAAAACACTGTTTTCTACTGGAATGGTAGCATCCTTGGAATCATCATCATCATAATCCATTCTATCATCTTCTGAATTTGTATAATTTATGTCATATTTGGTATCTTCGAGTTTAATATTTGAATCGGATTTGTTTAAAAAATTGTCCATTTCAGTAAAACAAAGGTTAGGTTATGGTTTCTAGAAAAACTACAAAAGATGTTTTAGTACTTAATGACAACACTATCTTCTAACTTCAAATTTGAGTGGAATCTCAACTATTTGAAAAGTGACTCCAAGAATAAACTTCAGAATAATTTAACACTATTTGGCTTAAGACAAAATTTGTTTAGGTTGAAATTTATGTTATGTTTGTCACTCTCTCTCTCTCTCTCTTCCTCTAATTTCTATGGTCCTCTCATTCGAGCGCATTTAGCCAGACTCCTTCTTCCCATAGTAAAAAGAAGTTTCGTCAAGGGACGCAGCTGTTTCGTATCAGGAAATCTTGAGTTTTTTCAATTCACTTTTTACTTAAAAAACACTTCAATTTTTTACAATATACATGGGACATTGAAGAGAGAATGTTGACTCGAACAAAGATATAGGTTTACGAGTTCTGTGACTGAAATTTTGAATTTGACAACCCTGGCCTTGATCGGTTGGAATATATTTTTTCTATATAGTAGTGACATCTGCAAGGTGGATTGTAATAATAAAGTAGTTCATGAAAACGACGTAAGGAGTATTAGTGTCATTTTTCAGTCGATATTTGTGAATAATAATTTTGTTTATTGTTGCGAAATAGCACCAAATTATATAGAAAAAATTAGATATAGTATATATTAAAAATTCCCGCAGTAAAGAGAATTGAGAGAAATTAAAATTTTCAATTGTGACATTGTGATTCAGTGAGGTTCGGGTTTTTTTGTTGTTTTTTTGGTTTTACCAAACATCACTTGTATTTTCGTGTTATAAAGTGTTTTATTAACAAACTCTGTGTTGAAGATGTATGATTTCTAGAGAAACGACGCCTATAACATCTTGTAAGTTGGTATTTAGTAATTTAGTTGGTCACAAAAGGATATATCTCATCTCTGTCAGGTTTTTGCCCCCAAGCATTCGATACGGCAACCACAAGCACCAAGTTTACGTATTTCTTCAACATCCTCAACTCTCATTGTTTTATCTCTTCTGAAACACCTAGTCGTTGTAATCTTAGACGAGAACGATGCATTTTCCTTTTATATATCCTACTTGATGACTTCATTCATTTGGATAGTTATCTGCTTTGAGGGTAGAAATATATTTTTTATGAGATTTTTGTATGGAAAAGACTGCGTTACCAAGATAATTTTTCACCTGATGTATATATTTAGTCATACAAGTTCAGGTATTAACCATTAGGATAATTGAGTAATCAACAAATTTATATTTGAAAAAATTGGAAGTGGCTAAATTGCCGTTCCCGTATTCGTTAACTTGTATTTAGCACTTCTATTCTCAAGAGTCCAGGACTCCACCTAGAAAATTCTACATATTCATAGACAATTATGATTGAAGAGCATAAATAATGTAAACCAATTGGTTAGCGTGGTTCGTGCTACTCATTCAATCGACTTCTATTGAAAACAGTGGTTCGAGGCCGACGATCGAGTGACTGATTTTCACTGCTTGTCGACCAACCCGTGCTAGGAATCGCACGTTAAAAGATAAGACCTCATTAATCCTTAGCTCGGACGAGTTTCTATTTTGGAAGGTTTGTCTTCCTAAAAGACCTAAAACGACAGCTGGCAGTCTATGTGGTTAAATCAAATCTTGAGGCACTGTTTTCTTTGATACATTTTTCTTACTTTTTCAATAGGGGTGGTAAAAGGGACTACTGTTTCAACTGCATTTTTATTCAAATATTTTTTTTTTTCAGTGAAGATTTGGTTTTTTGTTGAGGGTGATTGATAAAAATAAGTAAATTTAATAATGCATACTTAATTATAAGAATTCACTTCCAGCTGATGTTCACCCAAATACATTTGCAAGTATAAAAAATATTAAAAAAAAGAAACTTGAAAAAAAATCAGTGAAATAAGATTTATCAAAACTTGTAATATTTCTTGATTGAAATCGTTTGAAATTCTGAAAATGAACCTCGTCAAATTGTGATTCTTCTTTGTGTTTTGTTAGAAACGTCTTTTTGTTTTTAGGACCGACAAGGTACTTCCAGGCCTTCAATCGTTGGATGGGGCTTGTTGTGCCCCAATTTTTTTGCACTGGCTCCCACTTCAACCACCACCATTACCCCGCTAAATTCAGAAGGTGAGTTCATTATTTCAGTATTATAACTTTGTTTCTGTACTTTCACAACAAACCATACTGAATCAAAACTTCATTGAATTATTCAGTACTTTACTCTATTTATTCAGGAGAAGCACGTGACTAATTGAATCTTGTGAAACTACATTTTTGATAATACAGACCGTTAGTGTTAGCGAGGGTGAAGTGCAGAGGGGGTGGCGGGATTGACAACTGAGAGAGGTAGGTTTGAAAATATAATTTTAAAAATACTCTCTTGTAATGTTGATGATGATCAGGTTACATACTTTGAGAGGAAATTATTTTACTTTTAATACCTGTGCACACATTTTAGCTTTTAAAATAATACGCTTATACCCTTCAGACTCTTTGAAAGGGTGAAATTAGGGAGGAAATGTTTGAAAATTCAGTATAATGGAAATTTGAGTTTGAACAGGTAGCAAATTGGGATATGGTATTGAATTTTACAGGTCGTCTGACTGGATTGAAATAGGGTGGAAATATAAAACATTTGTTTGGAATTTCTCGGTAATTAACTACCTTCAGGTTCTTAGTAATTATTCTCTTCCTAACAGAAGATTAACAAGTGGGCTAAACGGGATGGGTCCCTTCTAGACTTTCACATGCATCGAGTAGCCTGGTGTCATGCACATGCTTAATCAGTTTCAGATTGTTTTCACCAATTCTGTGGTCCTTGCCTAGAGCATGCTGGACGACATTGGCTTTTTCTATCCTTCCGGAAAAAAATGCAAGACACTGATCACACCGATTTTAATGAGGAGGCTACAACTTTCAAATCCCGCAGTACCAAAGATATATTGTTTACCAAAAATACACAAACCTGGAAAATCGATGCGACCAATAGTTTCAGCAATTAATTCGCCTTCGTATAATATCGCTAAATGGTTGACAAAAGAATTTGAAAATCTCCCGATCGGCCCAACCGATGCAAGTGTTAAAAACTCACAAGAATTCATAGAGAAAATAAAAGATATTAAATTAGGAGAAGGCAAATTATTGGTATCGTTCGATGTGAGTTCCTTATTTCCAAGCGTCCCAATATC